>VZTQ01010867.1:88379-105719 GCA_013400755.1 Pelecanoides urinatrix
TAAAATTTACATTGGAAAGAGAGAGCCCAGAGAGGGCACAACAAAAACATATAAAAGCCTAAAATACATCCTACAACAGAAGGCAAAGGAATTAAATCAACTTGATTTTTAAAAATCTGTCATAAAAAGGAATAATAAGATGCCACCTCTTACAGATGCAATTAACACTTCAAACTGAAAATAAGCCACAAATTTGAAGTGGGAACAATAACAATTTAAATGGATTATGAATGTGATAAACTCTCTACCACTTACAGGCTAAAATTCAGACTATTTTTTCCAGTATAGCTAATCTCATGGTCTGTAAGTTAATGGTGTGGTATAAGACACTGAGTGCAAAGCCTCCAGGAGGCTATTTATCAGTTTATAACTATTAGAGCCCAGCAGCAGAACAGAAGTTAACTAAGAGACAGTACTAGCACTAAAATGGCTGGATTAATTCAGCACTCTACAGAACATAAAGCCCATCCTTGTGCGTGGACACTTCACTGGAGTGTAAGTAGGTTCAACCTGCATTTTCTTCTCTGGAAAAGCAGTTATATTCAAAAAATGTCAAGGCAATCTGATAATATCTGACTTTCATAGACAAAGAAACAATAAAAACCATGACTTACTCAGAATGAATTTAAAGTTTTACAGGCTATATTTATTTAATCTGATTGTTCAAGGAACCATGTCCTTTTTACACACTTCACTAACTACCAAGTTAATTAAAGAACATTATTTAGAGCATTTTTTTAAACTTCCAGTTAGAAGTTACTTCTGTAACTTCATCAAGAGTTGTAAAACCTCAGTAGCCTGTTAATGACATTATTTAATATTAGCTGAATGCATTGTTAATATGATTTCTTTCAAGTAAAAGGACAATTTGAGGACATAACTAGAGTACCTGAAGAAAAATAAATTTATAAAATGCCTTGATACATGGCAAGTTAACCAATTTGTCTCACAGAAATATTTTTACTTCAGCAGATCTTTAATCTCATTTAAGTCAGGAGATAAAGGCTTACTTTGTGAAAGAAGTGAAAAACAAAACTCAGAAAAACAGATAACGGAGAAGAAAATTATCTAATATCTTTTCTTTTTATTCCTGTACACACTTCTCAGAACTAGAATAATTACTATTTTATTGTATTATTGATTCATACTGTTTTTATCAGGTTGAAACAGGCCACACAGAACTGAATATCTTGTTGAATATCAGAACTTGTGCTAGATGTTGTACGTGGGTATAATGCATCTTTCCAAGTATCTTATATAATATATTTCATTTTCTTGTTATGATGGATTTGAAATTATTTAAGCATTTTTTGTTATGCAATTTGGTTAATCTCTGCAGTTCCTTCTATGAAGTAATTGAGCCTTTAAGCTTTTGGAATATACATCTAAATCGGCAGCTGTAGATATTATTACCCTCTTGGAAACTTCTCTTAGGAGAATCATATTTATTGTTTAAGGAACATCTGTAAATACAGCTTTAATGAAGATCTCCTGAAGATCATGGCAACTACTTCATTGACTTATCATAAAATATTATTCCTATTAAAATAATTTAATTATCAAGATGAATTCAGACACAGGCCACTGGAATAAATATTACTCAAAGTACTTGAAACACAATCATCTAAATGCTTTAATATTTATACCCACCCCTAAACTAGTATATAAGAAATAAGTGCCATGTTACAAGCCTATCTTCATTTTTATTTTGATTTTGCATTTAATAAAAATAACAATAAAGCAAATATTAATAATCTTGCATCTTTATTGTAACCAGAATTTCAAACATAGAGGAGGAAAATTCATTCGCAGAGGCCTGCAGAAACTTCTATAAATCTCCTAGAGCCTTGATGCAATGCCTAAATAACAGATAAAAGGTTGTGTTGGCCCATCTGGTGTGAATTCCACAGGGAGAAAGCATTTTCTTTTTTTACAACTTCCTTTTTTTACAGAAGTTGTAGGGAAAAAAAGGAGAGTATTGTTCCTGCTTCTGCTATTGCAGATCTCTTCTGCATTTTGGAAACTGAAACTATCTAGAACTGGCAGTAACACGTGTGCTAAACATAGTGCTTAGGCTTACAGATGTACTTGGAGTGGAAGGTTAAATTATAGTCCTGAAGAAGTAAACAAGCTGCAAGCACAAAGATTGCCTTCTGTTAGTTAGATCAAAGCAGTTGCTATCTACATCTGAAGA
Organism: Pelecanoides urinatrix; assembly: GCA_013400755.1. Lineage (NCBI taxonomy): Eukaryota > Metazoa > Chordata > Aves > Procellariiformes > Procellariidae > Pelecanoides > Pelecanoides urinatrix. The sequence goes on from VZTQ01010867.1 coordinate 90,574, forward strand.
CTCTTCCTCTCTAGTAGAACAAGAGTACAACTGCTCTCTAGTACAACCTAGTAGTTGTTCTGGTACGTGGTAAAAAGACAGGGTCCTGTCAATTTACATACATAAAGAGCTAGAGAATCAATAAGATATTTCTGTTACCTGTAAAAATAACTTATCTTTTAATTTTAACAAAGAGATTTGCAGCACTGAAGTAACAAACAATTGTATCCATTTTTTTTTCCATTCTACTTCCGGGCTTTGTGTGTATGTATATACTATTACCCTATGAGGGAAAATACTCGTAACAAAATGTCTGTAAAAGAATGTCTGGAACAGTGCTGCAATATTTTGGTAGATGTGCATAAATATAGTCATAGTATATCAAACAACGCATCTGAAATTCTTCTTGTTATTCAGCATAAATCTAAAGCAAATTACAGTGATGCATGACACAATCTGAGTTAACGAACAGCATACAAAAGGCCCTTTTGTGCAGAACACCTACTCTTATCATTAAAATAGGTTTCTTCCCCAGCACTACAGAGCAGAAAGTGGAGTAGACGACATGGAAAGAGTGCTGGTCAGAGATGAAGGTCCACTCCTGTTCTGAACAGCATTTACAAACGGTTTATAACTCAATATATCTCCACTTCTGGAACATGGCTTTATAAATAACAACATCAATCTACAGATTTCAAGTTTCCTACCAAAGCCTCATTGTTCCTGCGATTTGCCAGCTCCAAGTTACAGTCCTCTCTGCTCGTACAGTCTACAGCAACTGCATAGATTTGGCTGCTAACAGTTATGAAAAGATCAACACAATGAGAGTCACACATTGCTGCTAGATATGGTTTTGGACAGAAAGACAGGTTTGCTGAACTTAACTCTTATCACAGGCTTTTTCAAAAATTTCTTTAAATAAATTTTACACAAATTCCTTAGTAGTATTACGTAAGCATGACCTTCCTTTCAGTCATTAATTGTGGTGGCTACATCATCACTCAAATTTTATTAATACAATAATAACAGATTTCCAACACAGGCCGGTGCAGAAGTGAGAAAGTTCTTGCCTTTTATTCATCAGATAGAAGGGAATTTAGGTAAGAACGATCACAACTATGACTCAAAAGAGGTGTTTAACCCAGATAAATTAACTATGCTTCTATCTGTATTCACCAGGATGCATATTACGGTATGCCCAACCCTGACCCTTCAGCTGGACACCTGTCAAATGTGACATCCTTCTGTCCGGGCTGGGTGCCCACAGTGTCCTTGTCATTGGGCCGGGACATGCCCACCTTCCACCCCAAAATCAAGATACAAACAGGACACCCTAGTTTTACGAATTTGCAAGTACCCTCTGTTTCCATAATCGAGGCATAGTTTGTGACATATTACAGTAAAAGAAGGATTCACCTAGCGAGATGAATTGCTTTAAAATAAGTCACCCTAAAATTAGGAGCCTAAAACTATACTTAGACAATTAAATGCTTGTTCCAGTTCTCAAAATTTTCCTTACCTGGATGGAACAACTGGGTGATCATCTTGCTCAGAACAATCAGGCCACCTATTTAAAGCATCTTGGCCGAGTTTCTTAAACTTAATTTAATTATTGATTACATAAATAGACTCAATCTCTAAAGAGTGTTTGAAGTACAACATTCACTTACACTGAAGGAAAATAACAACAAGTAAAGGGTTTCAAAGAAGAATATATCTAAGAAACGCAGGGGAAAGGTAATCAGATTTCATCACTGTTGCTTAAATTTTTATACGTAGTAAGATCACCACTGAATAATCCTAACTTCATCAGAATTGAATTTTTGAATTCACTTCTTATGCAGTTCTGGGATGAATTGAAAAAATCATATACAGTTTTTTTTTAAAATGCAAACAAACAAATCACTGAAATACATAAATATAAGTTTTTACTTCAAAAAATCAGGAAAATGATGGTAGATTTTCCATTACTACGAATTTGCAAAAAGTCCAAATCTGTTTGATTTCCTACAGAATTTGTATGGCCTTTCTGGAGATCTTCTCTAAGTTGCAAATGACACTATGAAAAGAAAAAGGGAGTTAAGGTTAAGGCTCTAGGAGTCATCAACAACAACAAGAAGCAAGATCTTTTTCTCCATTTTGATTACTTAGTTACTCTGACTCAGTAAAACTTGCAGTTTCTAATCCATCTGTAGTAGACATTGTAATGCAAAATTAAAACAATAAAACACCAAAATACAAAGGTGTTTGAGATGTCTTCATGTAGCAATAGAAAAAAAAAGTCCCTTTTGTTTCTTCTTTTCATGCAACCTTTGGAGAGTGACACTGAAATTTGATCCCGCACTGTTTAATAAAAAATCCAGGTGGATCTGCAGTAACAAAATGCAATCCAACTGTTCCATATATTGCTTTTCTGACAAATAATATCAATTTGGTTAACCAAACTCTCCTCAACTCTTATTCTTTATGATATTTTATCAGAAAATTTATCAGAAATTTTATCATAAATTATGGTTCTGTGATGGCAGCTGTCAGCAATAAGCACTACATTCTTTCCTTGGTGTTTTCTTCAGTCATATCAAAAGTAATCCAAACTGTGCAAAAGCTTGTTTTCCTCAAATTTAACCATTAGATGCCTCAGTCTGAAAGTGCTGAACATAGATGGCTTCAAAGGGGTCAGATGTCAGTATACTGATATCTAAATAAATACTCTTTCCAGATCCTTGATTTAAGCTGCTGTTATCCAAATATTTTCTGACAAACGGAGTAGAAATTATTGCTTATTTTTTATTCCTCAGTATAAGTGAAAAAATCTTGTATGCACGCATGCACGTTTCTGTAATAATTAGTAATTTCATATACACTTCCATAAATATTTCCTTTCATACAGAGCAAACTACATTCCTTGAACAGGTATTACAACATTCAGACTTTATGTTATGCAAGACATGAATTTTCTGTGTTTTATAAGCAGCATATTGCATCCTACTTCATTTTCCCCAGAAGTTATTTATGAAGATGGAAAAGCCATTTTAATTTTTAGGGTGGCAACATTTCTTGTGAGCCTTCCTACAAAAGCCTTGACGGGTCTGAATAACGACCTCTGACAATTTCAATCTTTTCCCTCTGCTATAGTTTAATACTGCAGATTTTCCTTCTAGTGAAGTCTCTCACAAACCTTCTCAGAAACCGAATATGAAAATCCACCCCCCCAAAAAAAATCAGAGAGTTTAAGGCTTTTCTTTGGAATGACAGGATGCTGAAATAGGAAAATCAAGCTGAACATCTGCTATTTCACATTTCTCTGCCTGGATTAAAAAAGTAGGATGCAACTATTAATGTTGGTGCAACATACTCACCAACAGAAAGATTTAAGAATTACCGTGCTAACGTCTATAACTGACTATAAATGGGATTAGTAGCAAAAAGAAAGCAACCTCAAAATAATTGGTAACTGTGTAAGAGAGAGCATATGGATAAAAGAAAGCCCAGACCATTTACCCTTGACCATTACTTCTTAAACACCATTTCCTTTGCAATAACTTGTTTAAAACATAAACCTTACAAAGGGTCTAGACAGTCTACAAATTGAAGCTTTCTGAATTTTAAGCAGCAGACTGATGGTAAGATGTTTGACAAGCCCTGCCAGCTGTCTCCTTCTCTTGTACAGAAATCTCTTCACCTGTTAGCAGTGGGGTAGGCATGATATGTGACACCTCTTCAACTGGCATAAAGTTGTTATAAGCAGTTTTATTTATGATACACATGCTACTCTGCTAATTATTATGCCATAAGTTTCTGTTTAAACAACATGTTGCTATGAGACTAGACTTTTGGATTAAAAAATCAAAAGAACAGTGATGCTCTAAGATTTTCTTTTCTACTTGCATTGTTGATGAAATTTTATTAGCAAGGGAAACAAGCACTTGACAACATTTGCACAGGAATTTAATTCAAAATTTCTCTCATCTTTGTGTAACAGGAATATAACCCTGTGGATGACATAGAAGTGGCAGAAAAAGTTTTGCAAAGAATGAGCTGGATGAGGAAATACAGAACCTGTTTTCAGCTCAGCATTTCTGGGTACTCTGACACAGGCAACATTGAGGAGATAGAATTAGACTTCTCCTTGCTTAGAAAATCTTGGACAACAATCTTCCAGAGGAAGCCTCACTGCCAATTACTAAACTGTGATCCATTGCTTGTAACATTACAGTTTCAGTCTCGATGAGATCCACTGATACAAGCTGATGTCAACTGAACGTAATTTGTCTTCTGTGCCTCAGAGGGTATGGGACAAGGGACCTGCCTCTAGACAGGCTCCCATGCCTCTCTCTTCAGAGGGGATGTGATATGTAAAGAAAGTCAGGGGATGGGCCACCATGGAGCACTGCTGTTGCAATGCTCAACAAAAAAAGATTACTTTTTTGGTAGGAGGGTGGAGCTGAATTGGTCTTCTTGCTCTAACGAACTTCATCCACATTCTGATTAGCTGTGTAGGACAGTGGAAACAAATATTTCTCTATTTTTGAGAAAATACACTGTGCTGGTTTTGGCTGGGATAGGGTTAATTTTCTTCATAGTAGCTAGTATGGGGCTGTGTTTTGGATTTGTGCGGAAAACAGTGTTGATAATGCAGAGACATTTTCGTTACTGCTGAGTAGTAACTCTGCTTACACAGAGTCAAGGCCTTTTCTGCTCCTCATCCCACCCCACCAGCGAGCAGGCTGGGGGTGCACATGAAGTTGGGAGGGGACACAGCTGGGACAGCTGACACCGACTGACCAATGGAATATTCCATACCATATGACGTCATGCTCAGTATATAAAGCTGGGAAGAAGAAGGAAGTGGGGGACGTTCGGAGGGATGGCGTTTGTCTTTCCAAGTAACCATTAAGTGTGATGGAGCCCTGCTTTCCTAGAGATGGCTGAACACCTGCCTGCTGATGGGAAGCAGTGAACGAATTCCTTGTTTTGCTTTGCTTGGGTGCGCAGGTTTTGCTTTCCCTATTAAACTGTCTTTACCTCAACCCACGAGTTTTCTCACTTTTACCCTTCCGATTCTCTCCCCCATCCCGCCAGGGGGTTTGTGAGTGAGGGGCTGTGTGGGGCTTAGTTGCTGGCTGGGGTTAAACCATGACANCCCATGGAGAAGACCATGCTGGAACAGGTGCACCTCAAAGTGACTGCGGCTGTGGATAAGTCTATGCCACAGCAGGTGGAGAGACTGTGGCTCATAGATAAAGCTCCACTTGGAGTAGGTACAACGCTAAGGGACTGCAGTCTGTGGATAAGTCCAAGCTGGAGCAGAGGCAAGGGGAGGAGTTCATCGCAATATTAAACCCTATGGTCTGGTCCAAAGGGACCAGGGGTGAGATTGTAATGGAAACACCTTTAAATTGTTGCAACCCATTATTTGAGTTGCATGTTATAGGAATGACTATAGCAGGAACTACCTGAACCAATGGAGGACAAGCCTTACAAGAAGCAGTGCAAGTGCAGCAGTGACCCGACCTGAGCCGTCTTTCGTGCCCAGTAACTCCATGCAACACATCACCTCTCCTGTCCTGAGTGACCATCATGACAGATGGAGCCCAAAGTCATGGACTAAGTGAACTCAGTGGGCATTTTGTGGACATTTATGGACATTTTACAGACATTTCCCAGCACTGGTCCACAGACTAAGGGAATGATATCTGTGTATTATATCAGAGGATGGGGAGGGGGTTGGTGATTAATGTGGATGTATTAGTGTCCTGGTGTCGGCTGGGATAGAATTAATTTTCTTCCTATTAACTGGTATAATGCTGTGTTTTGGATTTAGTATGAGAAGAATGTTGATAACACACTAATGTTTTAGTTGTTGCTAAGTCATGTTTATGCTAGTCAAGGACTTCTCAGCTTCCCATGCTCTGCCAGGTGCACAAGAAGCTGGGAGAGAGCATAGTCAGGACAGCTGACCCAACTGACCAATGGGGTATTCCATACTGTATGACGTCATGCTTAGTACATAAAGTGGGGGTTGGTGGGGGAGGGGCGATTGCTGCTTAGGTACGGGCTGGGCATTGGTCAGCGGGTGGTGAGCAATTGCTTTGTGCATCAGTGATTTTGTATATGCTATTATTATTATTATTTTCCTTTCCTTTTCTGTTCTATTAAACTGTCTTTATCTCAATCCATGGATTTTACTTTTTTCTTCCCAATTATCTCCCCCATCTCACTGGGTGGGGGGGTGGAGTGAGCGAGTGGCTGTGTGCTTTTTGTCTGCCTGCCAGGTTAAACCACAACAACCGGATAGTGTGTGATCTGAGCGTGACATAAATGGTATGGAATAAGGGGTAGAGAATGTGGGTGTTAAACCACAACATCTGCCTAGCAATAAGTTATGATTCTCCTACCATGTATGTTCTTTCATTCAGGTGTACTTTGTTTCTTTCTTGTAACATTTACATTCACACTGCACAGTAACCTGGAATTTATCTTTCCATTATTAGTGAAATATAAAACAGCAATATATTTAATTAATGAAGGGATCTGTACAGAAACGCTCTTTGCGTTCTCAGTTTTCACCTACAAATTATTCTTTTGATAAAATGATGTCTTTGTAAGAAGAAAATATGCTTCAAACCTTGTGATTACAATGTAACAGAAACTTTATTACAGTATTTTAATCACATCGTCTCCAGAAACTGAAGCTACTCCAACACATTCTGTTATAATTGAAGAATTCCAATTTCTTGGTAATTTTATGTGGCTTATACATTTCACCTATGTTCATCTCCAAATAGAGCTCCAACTAACTTTCTTCCTTTCCATTTTGCTTACATGCACAAATAATTAAAATGATAAAGCTTCCTTACAAAAAGAACAAAAATACTTTGCTAAATGACAGTGAGTAATAAAAGATCACCTATAAAAAGGTTAGAAAAATCTCAATGGACAAATTCAGTCCTAAAATAGTGATACTCCTATAGCTAATTAAATTACCATAGAAATCTTCACCAGCTTTTGCTGAGGCTATTATTCAGATTGGTTAGGTCATTCTTCTCGAAGGTCCTTTACAAGGGTGTTCAGGGGATCCCATTTCACTTACTGACCTCCCTAAGAGTTAAGAAAATTACTATCAACTAGAACATACAGGAAACACAATTTTCTAATTAAGAATAAAGAAAGCAACAAATTGTCAAGCACAGCTGTAGTGTCTAGATATCTGAAACTGCTAAAAAAAGAATAAGAAGGAAATGCTCAAACATAATTTTAGTACTCCAAGAAAATACAGCTGATACAAAATAATAATAAATAGAATTTGAAAACAATGCTTATACTTCTGGCTGCAACATTGAGCACATAGAGACAGATAATTAAAGCAAGTAATTTTGATATTCAATTAACCAATTAGCCAGTATCTGGAGAATTCACTAGTCAAATAGAAACAGCAGCCAAATAAAGACTAAATTAAAAAAAAAAGTATACTTAGAATAATGGAATAAGCTTCACATGGTTTTTTTTGCTACTGAATTTACTAGGAATATACTGCTTCAGTCAAACAGTACTTTTTAGGGTCAATCAAAAAAATCATACTCAGATGTTAGGACAACCTCTTCTAGGAAGAATCTACTTCAAAGCCATGTTACATATGAACATTTTCATAGCTAAGAAGCAGAGACAAGGTCCATTGGGATTCTTCACTAATTCCAAAAGCTTGCTGGGCTCTATCTTTCAAGACCCAAGAGGATATGAAGAAAAGAAGTTAATAGGACAGAATTAATTTCTGTTATTGAAAAACTGAAATACAGTTGTCCTGGTTTTGGCTGGGATAGGGTTAAATTTCTTCCTAGTGATGTGTTTTGGATTTAGTATGAGAAGAATGTTGATAATACACTGATGTTTGCAGTTGTTGCTAAGTACTCTCCTAATCCAACAACAGCTCCCATGCCCACTGACTGAGTTAGGTACACAAGACGGGAGGGAACAGCCAGCCCAGCTGGCCAACGGGGTATTCCATACCATGTGACGTCATGCTCAGTATATGAATGGTAGGCGTGTTTCAGGAAGTAGCGATTGCTACTTGGTTATCAGTCAGTGCGCGTGGTGAGGAATTGCATGGTGCATCACTCATTTTGTATATTCTATCATTATTATTACTATTTTCTCTTTTCTGTTCTATTAAACTATCTTTATCTCAGCCCACGAGTTTTTCTCACTCCCTCCCTTCCGATTCTCTCCCCGTCCCACCAGGGAGGGGGAGTGAGCGAGCGACTGCATGGCAGTCGGCTGCCTGCCAAGTTAAACCATGACAACAATATAGCATGAGACTACAGGAAGCAAAGCAATTTCACTCCACCAAACAGCAAGTAAAAATTAATGAAATGCACAAAATCTTCTGTAATAGTAACAACACATTGTAAAGCCACAGTACTTTTGGCATTTTGGTAAACAATAGAGTGAAACTGATGTCACATTAAAGTCACCAGGACAGGTCTAGGATTTTGTTCTGCAGCATTAGATAAGCAGGCTAGTAGAAGTTTATTACAGCACTATAACATGCATTCATTTAGAACTACTACATAAAAAAATTATATTTATAAATATGCAGGTTGTAGCTACTAATTTTATGATATAAATGGGGGCACAGAGTAAGTCTTAACAGTTATTTATCTTTCAACAAAAGCAACGTTACCATAAAATATTATTTGTGATCCTCAGATGCAGGCAAGATTCTTGTTTAAGGATTAAATTTCCTCAAAAAGTAGTCCAGAAAAACACCCCTGAAACATGATTACCTTCTCCTATCTAAAATGGATCTCAAGCTTTTGAATTTATCTTAGCATTGGTACACCTTATTTAAAAAGCTTAGCTGCTTAAATGCAGCAAAACCACCATATACATTCATTAAAAGTCTCAAGATACTTGGATTTACAGAAGTGAATACACTGCCCTATATAATACATGCATTTGACCCAATTTAGATATTGACAAAATGAATACTCACATCTGACTATGGCAGCCAACACACAAAACAGTTCATCATCAGTAGACAAAGCATCTCAAAAATTTCACTGCTGACAGCCTGAAAGTCTTTGCAAGACTGACACTAAGAAGGTATAAAAGAGTTTGGAAATTTGTAGATATATGAACAAAACTGGAACACACAGCTTACAATGTTTTAATGTGAAGAACAGTTCAAAATATACACAAGGAAAAAAGGAACATCAGAAAGGGTTATTTCAGACTCATTGCTCTAAATGATGCAAAATGAACGACAAATTATTTTCGTGGCAAAGCACTGTATTCTAGCTTGATATTAGAATATATATCCCCGTTTTAAAAAATTCAATAGATTTCTAATACTGCCCACTGTTATTAACATGTTAGTTAAAGATGCTTTTACTTTTAATTATCTATACTGACAGGAAGAAAGGACACTACTTCCTACTTTGCATCTAGAAAAACAGTGGGGGGGGAAAAGAAGAAACTATCAAAATAATCGTACTAGACTTCTTCATGCGGACAAAAGCATCCTGCATAATTCAGGACTCTCAAGAGAGGTCTTGGAAACTTTCCGATGTTAGCTACTAATTTTAATTTCCTTAATGTGGGCAGCATCCTATGTCCTCATCTAGCAGAACAGAAAAAGTCTTTTCTAATGAGGGAACATAACAGGCAAAGACACAAGACCCAATATAGTGAAGCATACAAAGTAAACCACTGCCATTTAGTTTGATTGTGCTGAGTTAGTTGCCTCCTTAATGTAAGTTTGTAGCTGATAAACTGTGATCACTTTTAGATATATTATTTATGTCAGTTCTTCAGACAAAAGCAGGGCATGTTTGGAGCAACAAAGGTTACTTTTATATTGTTCAAAGACCTGCCTATCTTAAAAAGAATAAAACATGTTAGCCTACATACTTTTCATTTTATAGCTTTCACCGTGCATTCAATGGGAAGCTAGGACTTTATTTTGGGTCCTAAATGATGTACTTGAGGGCTGAAGCCCTCAAGCAGAAGATGCAACATAAAGCCTTTGTGAAGGGTACGACCAGCACAAATACTTAAAGAGTGCACATGACAAATTCAAATCCTCTAGCACCCAACATTTTGTTACTAAAAAGAAGTTCTTAGCCCTCATTCTGCAGATAAACCTTCAAAAGTAGTAAAATTTAACTGGTGGAGACAACCTGAAAGAAAAACTCAGTGATGCGAACTCTGCCCTTCTTAAGCCTGAATGCAGTCTTAGCTCTGAAGTCCATCACTGTCAACTTCAGTCACTTAACAACGGATCATTTAGTGAATACATGGGGTATGAAATAGCAATGAAACAGACTCAGCTGGGAACTGGAGATGCTGCTGGGAAGAAAATGCAGAGAAAAGCACAAAGGTGTGTCAAAAAACAACTACCAATGAAAGAGAGGAACAAGAAAATTTCTTCATAGCAGTCCATATGTGGCTGTACTTTGTATTTGTGGTGAAAACAGCAGTGATTACACACCAGTGTTTTGGCTATTGCTGAACAGTGCTTGCACAGTGTCAATGCTTCCTTCTCCCCGCCACTGCAAGTAGGCTGGGGGTGGGATTGAGATTGGGAGTGGAGATAGCCAAGACAACTGACCCATACCGCAGGATGTCACACTCAGCAATAAATCCTCAGGGAGATGAGAAGGAAGGTGGGACGTTTGTGGTTATGACATTTCTCTGTGCAAGCAACCACTACGTGTGCTGAGGCCCTGCTTCCCAGGAAGTGACTGGACATCTGCCTGCTGATAGGAAGAAGTGAATAATTCCTCTTTTTTGCTTCGCTTGCGCACACAGCTTTTACTTTCCCTATTAAACTGTCACTATCTCAATCCATGAGTCTTCTCATCTTCCTTCTATTTCCCCCCAACCCTGAGAGAGAGAGGAGTGAGTGAGAGGCTTGGTGGGTGACTGGCTGCCGGCCGGGGTCAGTCCACCACAGCCCTGGAGGTACTGAGCAGATATTACTAAATAAGTTTAATTATTCTTCCGAAGACTGTGTCTTGTCAGGAATAGAGGCATACAGATCACAAAATAATTTTCTTTAAAAAAGAAGAAAGAAAAAAAAACAAAAAACAAGTCACCTGTTGCATAACTATGGAGGATAATTACACAATTAAACAATATAAGAATTATAAATTTTGCTCTGTGTACTAAAGCAAATGTTATACACAAGTTTTTAATAGTTCTTCAGCCTCCAGTCACAGTGCATTCACACTGCTTCTTACATTACTGTATATAAACTTCACGTTTCAACAGCTATTTTTTAAATGCCAGAAGAGACCACTTCATATTAAATATTCTAAAAATATTTTTTTGTTTTTAAAAGGATCTTGTAAGAACCCCAGACCAAGACTAAAATGTAATAAAAACAAGTTAGATCTTACTTCTAGTAAGATAGTATTGGGAAGGAAACGATTAACTTGTCCAGAGGTCTGTACTATATATCTGCTTTCACCAGTTCAACCTGTGTGAAAAATTTCGTCCTAGCACCAAATCTAGTCATTAGGTTACCCCTGAGAGATTTTGTTAACTAAATTCATTTGGTCATGTGCTTCGTCATATGCAAGGTGTTGTTGAGCATTTAGTTTTATTTCTCCAATTTTTATTCTTTACTTTAGCTGATCCTCATCCTTCTAGTTGGCTGTTCTTTTCCACTGAATCATTACTGGAAGTAAACTGCATGCCCTTGAGGCAGGTATTATTCAGTCTACCTACACTGAAAAGCATCTAACACTTCTGAAGTTCTCTGAAACAAATAAAGATGCTAGGATACTCTACCTCCTAAAGCCTTCATTGAAAATGCTGCAAATCACTTCCACAAAAAAGCTACACGCTAAACAAAATGTTGCTTACAAACCAAATGGTTTAGTATGAATTTAGCTATATGTATAACAAATGGTATAGCAGTTTTTATGGGGAGCTCTTGCAGTTCTTATGCTCTTAGGCACCATCACTGTGCCTTTAGTATGACTGCACACTGTATACTGGTACATTTCTACATTTAACTTAATTTCTGTCTTTCCAGAATGCAATGTCCTTTCTTCCAATTTGTGAATAGCATAAGCAAGCTTATGTACCTCAAGAAGTAATACAATTTGTGGGTTACAAATCATCTGTGATGATGGCTATTGTTTAGATATAGAGCAGACTTTTCCAAAACACTACCAGAAAAAAGAAAATGAAATAATTTTTATAGGCTTCGGAAGGAATGTCTGATGCAGTATGATGAAGCTAAGCTAAACCAAGTCCTCCTTATGGAGAGAATGAATCAAGCACAAGAATTAGCCTTAATATACTGGCAAACCTTTTACTTTCAATTGTGTAATTGTTGGTATCCACATATTTGGCATTATTATAATTTGGCATTATTGCTAGAGCAATATTCTATGGCAATTCTGTAGCACTGAAATAAGTTTGCTGTATACCTTTTGCTAATTTATCAATGTGCTTACTGCAATGGACCATGTTTTGGAAATTGTTTATTCCTAAGAAGAAAACAGCAGCAGGAAAAACACTCTCATTGTTTGATATAATTGTTATTAATGAGGCACTGCAATAGCTAAAGCTATGCTAGTATTCCCAGAACACATTATCTTTTTCAGAGTGTATTTTTCATTTTCAGAAATTCCGACATGGCATTAAAAATTTTCTACAGAGATAAAATTAAAATGCCACTGACTGAAGTTCTCTAAAACATGGCTGGACATTTTTTCTGCTATCAAATGATAAAAATGTAACAACTTTGTAATTTCAGAGTAGTTTGAGAATACTTGTAGAGACTAGTTAATTGTAACTATGTTTATGATATACTGGTATGTCCACTCAGGCTACATTTAGCACAAAAGTAAGAAGCCAAACATGAGAGTGAAAACCTGTCTTTCCTGGAATCAAGTGAGGACTAAGGTCGACCTCAGGGTACATCTTCAGACTTTGGTTATCCAATGTTATCAGCACGCAGGTCACCCACCCACAATTATGAGGTAGGACGTCCTATTCATTGTTCTAGCATTACTGGGTTGAAATTAAAATGTACTCCACAGAATTAGATATCTTAGTTTCTTAGGAAACACTGGAACCACCAGATACATAGTTTCCATTGTACTTTTGCTATTTGTTACCATGCCCATTTTTTAACCTAGGAATATCCCCAGTGCTTTGTGGAAAGAGGGTTGTACATAACTAGATGGGCAGGCTGTTCTTAGTGCCAAAGAAGTGCTCTGTAAAATGACTGCTGTCAATTACTTTTCACTACAGAATTGGAAGAGAGAGCTGGAACTGAGGTCTCAGATTTGCATATTCAGAATTAAACAAATAAATATTTTTATTAATATCTGTGACAAATTCCTCCACGTAAATGGTACTGCATAGTTACTGAAGCTGATCTTAATTAAATAAGAATCAATACATGCTTCTTTCCATGGTACTCATCCTCCCCATCCTAGCCTCCCCAAATATTTCAAGATTTCATATATTACATAGGAGAACATTTACTTTCAGAGTTCTTAATTTTTTGAATAATGTTTCAGATTCTGCTGCTGAAAAAGTAGTTCTTCTCAAAAAAAAACCTAAACCCAGTAATTTCTATAGCAATATAAAAATGCTATAAGCCAAAATACAAACTCCCTGACTATACTGTAAAGCAATGTATCAGTAGACATGCTAGGTTAGAATAATTCATGATTTAAGTATGAATTAAATACATTAAATATGTAAGGCAACAAAACCTCCAAAAACAAAATACAAAAGTTCATCTTAAAAATTTATGAAGATAAAAGATGGATCAGTTTTTATATTCACATTATAGATTCAGGGTATCAATACACTGTGATTATGCACTAGCCCTCAACTTAATTCCATTCGCAGCAAATCAGTTGTGGATAATGTCTCATACATTCCCACTGAGAATAATTACATTGTTATAGCCATCATAAGAAACATCCAACAAGTGAAGGTGATTTGCTGATAGGAAACAGTATGACTGCAAATGACCAAAATTCCAACATCAGCACATCTTCTAGCAGGATTGTTAGAATATGAAACAAATGAGTAGTTAGCAAAAATAGTAAGTATAAAACCATGCCTTCGTGTTATAGCCCAGCTGATCTATCAGCTAACATTTCTTTGTTTCCAACCACACAGTTCCAACTATACTCTTGTGCTGTCTGCAGCAACCTATGGAACCCAGCATGAGCTGATGTGGCAGAAAAATCAACAGAGAACTATTTAATTTTTGCCTTTTTTTTGTCTCTGAATTGGTGCACTGTGGACTCAGATTAAGACGAGAGAAGTAGACAGTTGTGGTCAGAATTGTATGGGGATTCTTTTTCACTCACTGTAACATGAAACCACTGCCTACATTGCCTACTCACACTATCATTTAAACTAAAAAGATAATTAGATACTGGCATATTTTGGTACTGCCATGTGGTTTCAATTATGTTGGTATTTTGAACAAAGAACTGTGCAAATCGCCCAGAAAGTAATTCATAAAACTATGTTGCAATTGCATATCACTAACATGGTGAGTCATACATCTTCTTTGCTGCTCATGCTTGGCAAAAACAAAACACAATTCTCTAAAGTAGAAGGTACCTTGAACTCCTCGTGAGCTTCCACAAGAATGTCCCATAGAAGATGCATCTTGCACCAACATGCTCTGAATCATGAAAGGTGAGTTATTGGCATTGATAAGAAGTTTGCACTTCAGCACAAATTTTTGTTGAAACAAAATTTTGACAAAGCACTGGGTGTTTCTGAATAAATTTGACACTAAACACAAAAGTTTCATAAACACAAAAACGTTCAACATTATTGCTCCACACAAAACTAGGGGAGTTTCCTTAGAGAAATTCCTAAGATCATAGGAAAATATAGAGGATGTTCTTAGATAAACCATGGAAATGCCCGCAATTTGCTTTTTACTAATATGTCTTAAGTTACCTCTTTCTTAAAAATAGAAACATAGAGCCAAGTGAATGAAAGATGCCAGCTGGATGGCTTTCACCTCTGCAAACTGGCTCGACTCACCTTCTCCTTCAGCAGTTTCTGCAACCTGGCGTATAGGACTCCATACAGCAGCTTTCACCCCCGATGCTTCCCCACAAGATGGCTGGACCCATCAGTGAACAAGGTATATTGCTTCTCATTTTCTG
>VZTQ01010868.1:0-80240 GCA_013400755.1 Pelecanoides urinatrix
AGGGTTTGCGGCCTTTGGGACCGAAGTAGAACTAAATACGCATCCGTTTATTTAGTTTTTCAGAATTCGTTGCCGTCGTCTTCACAAATCTCTCAAAATTTACCTCAGGCCAAAGCTGCGTGTAGTGTGTGTGTGTCCCCCGCCCCCCCCTTTCCCCCCCCCCGCCTGCGGGGGGGCTGTAACCTCTGTCTGAACATGGTTCCCCCCCCAGAATGACTTTGGAACTGGGGTCCCAGACGGGGCAAACCCCATCACATTTGCCGTTTTCTGCAGAAATTAATTTTTAAATGTTTTTAGTTTTGTGACTTTTATACAGTACATGTTGCTTTGGGGTCCTGGTGGGCTTGGGGAAGTGGGGGGTGGGATGCTTTTATATCTTTTTGTTTGTTTTTTTCGCATTTTAGTTTACTGGGATGGTGAAACTAGGTCAGTGGGTTTCCACTTTCTGATTTCCCAGTGCTGTATTCTGCACCTACATTTGCATCTAGTGCGGAAAGGTAAACATTTAAAATGTATTTTAATTGAAAATAAAAGGAACCATCATTTTAATTACATTCATTTCATACAGTGGGTGGTATTATGCTCAAATTTAAATTTCAAACAAAATACACTGAGAGTTTCTCACGGATGGCTTGCAGGGGAAGGGTTGTTTGTTTAATGGAAGTAACATTTTCCTTGTTAATAAGGGAGGATGCATTCCAGATCGCCTCCAAAGCCTATTCCAGAGAACATGCTACGTTATGTTCCTCCATTTTACATAAAGCTGTTTATGAATATATTTTTTTAATTAGAACTGCTTTTTACAGAAAAATGAGTTTATGGATAAAATAGTTAGCTGAAACCCAAATATTTCAATTGTGATAAGCCATCACGCTGTCTCAGAGAAGCTGTACTTCAGTTGCTTAATGTCCTTATTCTCATAGATGGAATGGATCTCCCCTGCCATATTTCATACTCCATGATGCATCAGACCATGAAATTCCCATAACATATCATCTCTCCTCCCTGAAACAGAGGCTCGTGGAACAACATGGGCGATGTGTGCAGTCTGAATGAGTCTAGAAAGCGTTCCCTGTACAGCTCCCATGGAGCGCTTGTGCAGCATTCGCTGTCTGAATTGGTATTTGGCCAAAACGTTCTGATTTCAAAAACTGTAATTTCAGTGAAAATTCTTTCATTTTTTATTTTTTGCCAAAAGTTTGAAATGGGGAAGGGAAGGGGAAGGAAAGGAAAAGGAAGGAAGGAAGGAAGGAAGGAAGGAAGGAAGGAAGGAAGGAAGGAAGGAAGGAAGGAAGGAAGGAAGGAAGGAAAGCTGTGCAAATTCTGAAAGGGTCATCGCAGGGCATGGAACAGTGCTGTACTTCAGCAGTAAAGCTCTTCAGGGTCGCCTGTTGTTCTTAGCACCTTCATGTGATCCCCCGATATCCTTTCAATATGTCTTTATGTACCTGACAAACATTGCACGGGAGACAGCTGGCATACTCATAAAACATACCTTTCAGTTTTGGCAGCTGTCATTAGAGAGCGAGGAACTTTAGAAAGTGGATCCAATGCGTTTTATAACATGTATGTGCCAGTGTGTCTCTCTGACATTAGTGAACCAGCCTAGTTGCAGCTTTGGGCAGAATCCCTGTTAGGCCCTTTGCACCTAATGGCACAACTTCTAATTTGGGGTAGTAACCATCATCCAAATACAATAGTGAAGAGTTAGTGTCTCTTTTCACTTCATTTACCCTCCAGAATTGGTATCTCCTGTTTGGTTTTTGTGGCTCATTACATAGCGGGGTGGTTGAAATGTCTTAATACTCTGCTGATATCAATAATAAACTGTTGCTCCAAGGTTTCAGGCAGTACGGGCAGAGGCTGTACGTGAAAAACATGCAAGGGAAACAGCAGCACTTCTTTAGGAAGGTTAGTGAAGTGCATGGCATCAGTAGAGAGTCCAATGAACTTCAAGCAGAAAATCCTGTGAATTGTCCCTAACCTTCAGGTCAAATCTTTCTGCATAGGATTACCTTCTGCCTCACCCACTAAAGAAGCCAGGGAGCTGTGGAGAAGGGGAGCATCTTCCTCGTACACCAAAAGCACGGTTGCAATGTGATGTTTTCTACCAGTCTTCAACCATTTGTAACTTCCAAAAGTGGGGAAAAAAAAAGAGTATACTCTACTTCAGAACAGAATTGTTTCTTTCTACATTACCTTGTCTTTGGGGTTTCTCTCACATGTCTGTCTTTTTTGTTCCTTGTTATATTCACTCAATACAGACCAAGTGAAAACAAATTAATTTTAATGCCTTTTCTGGGAAAAATAAAAGTGCTATAGGAAAACCATTTTTCATAAAAGCTTTTCATTAAATGAAGATTGTTAATGACAACAAAGGCAAGCAGTTGGCAGTAGTACATTAACTATTTTCTGACAGTACTTTACAGATAATAGTGGTGAATGTACGTAAGACTGCATTAGTTATACAGTTCAAAGGAGGAAGAAAGCAGGAGGGAAGCTAAAGCTGGGGGAAACATGGAAAATACCGTTTTTGTGATAAAAAGACAGAGATGTATTGGGATTGAGTTTTACTAACAACCTACTAGAGTTGAAATCAGTAAGGGTATTCAAATTGTAAATTCTTGAGCAACCCCAAACTTTCCAGAAAAGGCTTAATTTTTAAAAAAATACTGGTTTTCACTCTGACCAAATGCCGTTGGTTCCAGGCTTTTGTTAGTCCATTTGTCTTCTTCCAGGTTGTATCAGTTTAGAATAGGAGAGTTTGGAAAGAAGAGGACAGCAGGAAAGTTTGACTAAAATCAGCATAATTTAGTGTCACTTCACTGTGAAGACATGTCTCTGCTTCCATCATACGTGTTACTTCATCCTCTTTCTGGGACTGTTTTTACAGGCCATGTTAAGGCTGGGCTGTCCAAAATGAGATTGCTCCCAGGCTGCCTACTTTAAAGTGAATTATGGCCCTATGTGGATCATCGTGCAAGCACACTAAAACTTGAACATAAGTTGAACTCTGACATACACTTAATTAGGAACCAGAAATTAAGAATTATTACCTATTAATACCTTCTTCCTTAGGCCTGTCTTAGAAAAATATCAAATGCTGTAGCAGTCCTCAGAGAAATCGCATAGAGGATACGAATAAAGGAATTATACGCACGTACACACGCAGAGAGAGCTACAGCCCTCCCTATAGCTAGTTAGCGTAAGGGGGAAAAGGGCAGATCCTGAAAGAGCTGTTCATTGCAGTGCAACATGGGTCAACTGATACCATCAATGAAAGATCATTAGAAATATCAATTCCTTATGTTTTCCCATGTCTTTTATTACCTCATTCATTTTGTTTTCACCAGTCCATGAACACATAGCATTTGAAAGTGGCCAGAAAACAACGCTTAGACTGTAATTTTTGGCTGCAGCTGTGGAGTGCTCCAGACAACCCAGACAGGGAAAACGGGGCATTTTTGCGGCTGTGGGCCTGTGCTGGCCATGTACCGCATGGGTGCTTGTCGCGTTATTGCTGCAGCTGCCCACTGCCCCGAGAAGGCAAGGTATTAAGCATGAATTTCCACAGCTCATGGCCCATAACCTTTTTCTCCTGTCGATGCTGCGGGGGATAGGAGAACAGAAAAGCGGTTACATCCAGCCTGGTCTCACTGGAAGGTTTCCTTTGCCAGAATGACCTTTCCATGGCTAATTGCTCCAATTCAGCATGTTTGCGCATGAGTCACCTCGCTCAGATCTGCCATGCCCTTTGGGGAAGTGAGGCGTTGGGAAGGGAGAAGGGTGGGAGCTGTAGTACCCCGTTGGTGCCACCTCCCTGGTGCAGCCTGCGTGCTAGAGGCCGTGCAGCAGGCTGGTTTTCCTCTCCTTCTGTCCCCACCCCATCTCACAAATTCATCAGCCTCTGGAAACTCCATGGAAGAAGTTTGCTGTCTCACAGAACAAGCTCGGTGGCCGTGTTTCACTGTGCCATGCCTGTTTAAAGCATTTTGAAGTTTCTACTCATCTGATACCCAGCTCTTTTACATAAGGTGTGAGCTTTTCAGGGATGTTTGCAATCAGCCTGACTTTCCTATCATTGAAGTCGGGAAGAATATGAGGGGCCGCTTTCCTAAGTCCCCCACACTTCTGAAAGTACACGAAAAAAATATTCAGAGGCTGGTAGATACCTTTGAGTTGCCCCCACTGCATATATTCAGTGAGATCTGCAGTAGGGAGTAGCTGTTTGGTTCCTCTTCACCCTCCTTACGTGGGCTGATTTGAGATGCAGCCACACTAGTAAAATGAACCTGGCAGAAAAGCCTCTAATTTAATTCAGCAGCGGAATGCAGAGTTTTTGCAATTAAACCATAGACACGCATTTAATACAGCGCGCAGTAGTTGCTGGGAAGAGTAGGAAAAACCCATGATCAGTAACGCACCTAACACTGACAGGAGTAAAGTACAAATACAGCACTCGGCAGCAACATAACCATTCGTCAAAATGCCGTCGAGGCCTCCAAGTTACGTTGTCACCTGCGCAAAGAGCGAAGCACGCGTTCCTCCCTCCAGATACCATCTATTTCAGAGTGAAGACAACTCACCTGGGAGCGCGAAGCCCCCATGGCAGGGGGGCACGGTGACTCTCCAACGGGAGCAGCCTAAAAGGGCAGCCACCCCCAGACGGCCCCATGAAAGTCAGGGAAATGCCGCTATCGCCTCAACTGCAGCATCCAGACACCTGATGACGGTGTCAGACACTGCAGAATGGTGGGTAGCACTCATGGCTGCAATAAAGAAGGGAGGCAGCTATTGCCCTCCTGGCTGTATTTGGTTTTCCTTCCTTTACTCCTGACTTGTTTGGGATGTCAATGGGACTGAACCCATCCACATAATGAACACTTCCTGACTTTCCTCTTTTGGCTCTCACACTGCCTTGCTGACAAAAATTAAGGGTTTGACTCAGCAGAAGTGTCAATACACGTCTTTCCTCCTTTCCACCAGTGGTGTAACTTGCCTGTAGCCTGAATCTCCATGCCCGTTGTCAAAGCTCTCCCATCCAGCCAACAAGGCACCACAAGACACTCAAAAACCCCAGCCCTGGCTCTGTTCAGCCAGACTTACCAGTCTGCTTCCTTCTGCCTAGGAAAATTCTGTAGGCATTTCTACAAGTCTTGCAAGTTGCCTTGAGGATATGCCATCGGTTGAGGCTGCATGACTGATCAATTCCTCCCTCTCCTCCCATTCTCCATTTTCCAGCTTAATCTTTTCAGCTGATGGATAAAACAACAAAAAAAAACCCAACAATTTTTAAAATTCCCATGGCAATAAATAGATAGATAGATTACAGTCAATTACCAGAAACTGCTATTGATCAAGGCTGGTTTAGAAGTATACTTGCTTTCTGCAATCAAGCTTACAGTACAATTTGCCCTGCATCCAGCATCTATTTCAATTAAAATGAGAGGGGAGGAAATGCCACTTATTTTAAATAAGAAAGCTTTCAAGCTATCCTTGCAGGCTGCTTTGAGGATATAGGGCAGATCAAAGCTGCTTTGAGAACTCATCCATTCTGTTTCAAATGTGATAGTGCATTGTCCATAGAAAAAAATTCAGGCAGTGTAAGATATCAAAGCAGCGAGTACATTTTGGGTTTCCAAGCAGTGGTCTCAAAACTGGTGAAGTCTGCCAGAATAATAATGGAACAGCAGTGACGGTAATCCCCTCTGTCATAGAGACCTAGACATAGGCAATTGCAGGCACCGCAACAGAAATTGCTTCTTAAGTTAATCAAGCTCTGTCTTAATGATAGTAAGGACATCTGTATGGATCAAAAGTCTTGGTCGATACCAGCCTCTCAAAACTGGCTGAAATCACTCAATTACAAATGAGTTAGGAATTGAGGTTTACCCCAGACCTAATCCCTGTGCTGATTAGGACTTTATTCTAACTTGCAGACTAAAGGCATTCACGAGAAACATACGCTTTTCATCCTTGTTTTGACATTGTCCTTTGAATAACATGTCCCTTTTTTGCCGTTTGATGCCTGCTCCTTACGTAATGGCAGACAGCAATCACATCTCCTTTCAGCTTTTCACCAAGTTTAGCGAACCAGACCTTTTGGCGCTCCGTTGTGTGATAGCTCATCTTTCTTCTGAGCACCCAGGTCTGCTTTTCTCTCTGCCTGTTCCAGTGTGAGTACATCTTCCTTGAATACAGGTAACTGCTCACAGTAACCAAAAGAAGTGCAAGGTGCTGCACTGTTCCAGTCACTCTCATCTCTGCTGTCACTCTGCTGTGTCTTCCCAATATTTCTTTCTCCTGTCTTTCTGCTTTCTTGGGTTTGCGCTTCCTCCTACCCCTTCTCATTCCTACTGGTACCACTTTTGGTTCTGCTTCTTTTCTTCACTGCTGCTTTTCTCATCGAAGGCCAAAATAAGTGAGAAAAGTGTCAGTTCCCACCTTTCCAAACCTGTTGGTTGAATGTGCTGAAGAATAAGTGGTCTGCGGGGAATAGGATTTATTGGGCTGTTAGCTTGAATGGAGCCGTCTGGTTCTGGCTGTCGAGTCTCTGAGCACAATTTCCTACTGCTCAGCTCCACTGCTGCTCTTCCTCTCTCTAAAGGTACTTTGAAGAGCTTTTTGTGTCAGTGTGTGAGGAGTGTGGGTAAGACCTAATTTAGGGGGTGGGAGAAGCAGACTTCACTATCTATCAGAGGTGGTTTCATGCCCTTAAAATGCATTTTTCAAGGCAAACGGTCCTGGTGCTGCATGACTAACTTGTCTTCCATCTGTTGAAATTAGAGCCACTGTCCTGATGGGGTTTTGTCTGTTTGTGGAGGTAACCTGTGTTAGCACAGAAAGAAATGTCTTAACTTGAAGTTCAGTTTGAACCTGTGATTAAACTGAGTTCTTTTTATGAAGGATGTACCTATTCTTATTTGCTATGGTTCTACCTTAAAGATGGGGCAAACTCCAGATCTTGTCAATAAAAAGGTTAGAGAAGGTTTAAATGAGAGATGAAACCGTTCTGTCATGCTAGGGCACGACATTACCTGGTCGCTAGCACGTTCCACACCACAGTGAGACCATATCTATTTTTGTGCACTAAATGCTGTAGCGAGGATAGTTAACAAATAAATAAATGAGTTGAGGTTGAATCCTTAAGGGAATTTCAAGTGGAACAAAAACTAATGTGAAAGTTGAGACTGTAACAACCTCGACAGTGTCCTTTTAAATTACACTTAATAAATACCACGGAGCTGAAGTGTTCTGTGGTTATGCATATATTTGTAACAAATGGTTGCACAAATATTTGGCTCCTAACGATGAACTAAATGGTATGACATTTGCCTGGGAAAATTAATTACTTTAACATGTGTTGTATAAAATATGAGATAATCATGTAATGTATGTGTATACTGTAGAGTGTTGCTGGGTGACTAAGTTATCACCAAAGGAAATCTATGAGAAATAAACAAGAAATACTCAGAGATGCTGTAAATGTCATGTTATGCTCAAGGGCCTTTTGCGGCTGAATAATTTTTATGTGGATGAGGAGGACGGGATCATACAGCGAAAAGTCAAGTTAGAATGAGTTAATCTTTGTATTTGCACATAATTCTATTGGTATTTAATGTAGCTGTGACGTTTCTGTTTCAGATTGTAGTGTCAGTTCATAATGAAGATGACAAGATCAAATCAGACTAAACTGAGTGATCCAGCGTGGTCTCAACAACAAATTCTAAACTGTCTAGGTTCAAGAAGAAAAGCTGCCTATTAAAGAAATGGGGAATAAAGAGGTCCTCATAGTCAAATCATGGCTGCTGGTTTGGGCAAAAAATCTTACTGGCTAATTTATGTGACTTTTTGGAAGGATGAAGTAATCTCCCTTAGAAGTTTTGCCTGTGAAGCGGCGCTTCTCTCTGCAACTCTCACGTCTCGCAAGCAGGGAACATTCAACGGCTGCCAGAGCTCTGCCCTCCCCTGCCACCAGGATGCTCTGCAGAGCCTACGTGAGACTGTGTACATGAGGAAGAAGTGGAAAGCAGTGAACTGGAGAAATATGAACTGGCGAGGGAAAAACAGATACATACATTTCTTCTCAGACAAGGAGCGTAAAGCGCGGTAGACCTGATCTCTAAATAGTAGCAGGAAATAATACACTTCCATTACACTTGTCTTCTTTCCCCTAACTAAGAAACTCAGGTAGATGAGGCTCGCTTTTGAGCAGCTAGGAGAATCATTTAAAAAAAAAACGGGCTGATTGGTGTGGGGGTGTCTTTAACTACTCCGATAGTTATGAAGAACGTGATAAACTAGGGCACAGCCTGCTCGGCAAGCTTGTCACCGGCATTTTGTCATGCAGCAGTACAGAAAGCAGCTTCCCAGGTGGTGATCCTGGAGTCCGTTCCTACCACAGGAGAAGAACAGCTGGGGAGTGTGAAGGTGGAGGACAATGTTGGTGAGAGAGTTAGAGGATTTGTAAGCCTCAGGGAATGAAGGAAGGACAACATAAACCTGAAGGCAAAGGATTTGAAGGCAGCAGACTTTAATGAACATGGAGAATATTAGCGGGTAAATTCCTCTGGGAATCAAAGCTATGGAAGAGAAGAGCTCCAGAAAGAGTTGATGGTTCATTAAATAAAAAAAATAAATTAAATAAAGACAGTAGGAGCAGAATCACAAAATGTCCCAGTGTGTAGAAAGGATAGAAAATGCAGTAAGAGATATCTGTGAAATCACAAGCTCTTCAATGATCTCAAGTGCAAGAAGGGATTGTACGGAACATAGAAACTAGGTCAAATATCTAAAAATGAATGTTAAAAAAACCCTCAGCATGAGCATACAGAGACAAAATCAGAAAGTCTAAAGCACAAAATAAAATACTTCTCCTTTTCTTCGCTTATATTAATAAGGCATTTTAAGGGCATTTTTGATAGTAACAGAAAGGGAAACTAAGGGAAGAATGACTCCATGGGTAGGAAAATTGGCAGATGATGCTGAGAAGCTCAGAAAGCAAAAGTGCCTTTTTTGAAGAAAACTAGAAGAGGAGAAACACAGTGCTTCTGTTAAAAGTAGGGGCAGGGAATTGTGGAGCCAGGGAATTAGAAATAATCACCATCCCTGTAATGCCTGAGGAAAGACTAAAACAACCCATCAGGTGATTTATAATTCCATGAAATTTAAAAATGAGATGCAGCTTGATACGATTCGCCTTTTTCCAAATCCGCCAAATTTCCTTTTATGACAAAGAAACAGGCATTGTAGGTACAAGAGAAACAGTATGAGCCACACACAAGGTGGGGGGGTGGTGGTGGGGTGTGTGTGTGTGCGCGCGTGTGTGCGCTGGGGGACTGGACAAGCCTACCACAAACACGCTTGGAGGGGGCTTTCAGAGGCAAAATGTGAGATCCCGTCTGGTTCCCGCTACCAGTGCTTATACAGCAGCCCACCCTGAAGACTGTGGGGTCTGCAATCGCTGTAAAATGCAGGGAGCACCAGAGCTGAAGGGAGCTGGGGCAGAGAGACGTGAGTGGTGGGTGTGCTCCCACTCTCTTGCAGCTGAGAGCAGTTGTGGTCCTTCTGAAAAAAAGGGTGCCCAGCCAGGAGGGGAGGACGCAGGGAGCGCTTGCGGGCTGGTGGGGCCATTGGCTGCATAGCTTTGAGCATCCTGTGCTTCTGAGCTGAACAGCAGGAAAAGGTCTGGCCAAGGAGAAGACCCCAAAGGCCTTGCAGATAAGAGGGAGCCAACCTTCCCAGTGCTGACAGCATCTCACTGTGCTTCTGCATCCCAGATGCTTGGGCCCATGCCTTAAGGAAAGCACCAAATGTGGGGAAAGATGCTGCATGTAAGAAAGCCCAAGGTTCACAGTATCCCTCCGGAGCGGTGATTCTTTATCTATGTTTAATAGCGGGTAAGACATGACAAAAAGTAATCCAGTTACACCAGAAAAATGCTCTAGTGGTAGGATGGCGAAGAAGAGTGTCACAACCCTGCTGAGCAGGGAGGGCATCCTCATCTTCCAGTGCTTGTAACAACAGGTTAGACAGATTTCTGCTAGGTATGGCTTAGGTACAGCTGATCCACCCCAGGGTCAGTGGGATGTTGTAAATCAGTTTGTGCAGTCTCTTTCAGCACTGTTTTTCACCCAGGATATGATGATGTGTATCTGCAGTAATGGCCTGGCAGGAACCCCACTGGAGAGGTGAGGGAATGGGTGGCCTTTCACTCACGGCAATCTGGCTCATCGTTTGCTCTGAGGTGCACGTTCAGGCTTGTCCCTGTGGTCTCTTTTCCTTCCGCGCAGCTAGCAACTGTATACTCGCTCGGAAGTGGCTGAGGAGATCACAAGGACCGATCCAGCGGGTGGGATGTTTTGTCTCTGGGGGCAGTTGTCCCAGACACCTCAGGGAGAAATGCAGAAGGTGTGTGAGTGGGTAACCAGTGAATAAACTGCTCGTTGGCGGAAGAAGGGCAAATATGAGAATCCAGCTTCTACGTTAAGAAGTTAACTCGTAATCTGAAGCACAGCTACCCAAGCCCTGAGACTGCTCACGTTTTAAACCCTTGCTAGCATAACTGTTGGTAGTCTCGTCAGTTGTGGAGTGGATGACATTTTTTTCATCCTGCAAGGCTGTCGAGGCAATGAAGCTTCATCCCCTCATTGAGTGGAACAGCCTTCCTCTCTCATCCCCTGCCTCTCAATGTCACTGATGGGTTTTGCTGTCTTATTACGAAAAGTCGGGAGAAGTGCCAGGTATACCTGCTCTTGACTTCTTTAGCTTGTGTACTTCTGATTCCTCCCTATGTAAATCAAACAGCTTCCTCAGTCTTAATTTTTTTTTTCCCAACTTCCCTAACAATTTTCATTAACCGTGCCTAACATTTCTGTGTGTCTTGATAAAGAAAGGGCTAACATTAGCCTCTGTTTTAATGGAGAAAAACAGGTTATTCTGAAAGATGGTGGAGAACAGTAACCTACCGCGAGATGCTTGAAATGCCTCCTCGGAGAGAGCCCAAAGCTCGCTCTTGTCTGCAGAGGGATCTCAGGGAGAGTAAGCTCCTTAAGCTAAATTAGCTCTTCTGAGTAGGTCTCCGTAGAGCGTCAGGCTGACCAGAACCAGATGCAGTATTCCAGGTGAATCACTAAACCTTAACAGCACTGTAATGTCATAATATTGAGTATATTTTCCATCCCATTCCTTATGTACCCCAACATGTTGTTTGTGATTTGACTACTGGTTTACACTGAGCTTCCAGGTGAATGTCCCAGTCTTTCCCTGACTTTGTTGTCTGTGATTTAGGACCAAGCACTGTGCAGTGTGCTTCAGGTTAGTCCACGCGCTGGACATGATTTTGCATTAATGAGCACCAACATAGCTTTATCATCCTACTGCCCACGTACTCAGGCTGGACAAAACTTTTGGGAATTATTTTCTCTCCATTGGCTCAGCCTAACCTAAATAACTTTGTGTCACCTTCAAATGTTGCTCCCCCACCTCTTTTCTAGATCACAAAGAGATGCTGCAAATACCACTCATCATGTTATACAACTCATTGGCATATTAATATTAATACAGGATCTAAAAAAAAGACTGAAAAAACATTCCAGTTACAAAGATAGGAGATGCCAGGATTAAGGCTTCTTATGTAGTCGTGATCTAAATCCTTCTGTACAGCAATATAGGTTTAGTCATGGGTATATGGACAATTATTTAGAGGACCCCTTCTCATTTAGGAGTCAGTATAGATTCTGGACTAGATGGGCTATTTTTTCTGACCAAGGATGCAGTCTCTGGGTAAATGTATTATCACTACGTGGGCACAGAGAAAATGCAGCACCATTTCTGATCCATGCTGGCTGGACACACAACATAAAAGAGACTTCGAGATGCAGTAGAAGATTCTCTCCTGGACTTCATTTTTTTTCTATTTTAAGAAGAGGAGAGAGGTCATCTTTCTAAGACCTGTACATTTAGGACATGTTTAGATGAGTGAAACTGCCTTCTTCTTTAATAAAGTAGGAACATATTAATTGTGTTCTGTGCCTGCTTCATCATAGTCATAGATTTGGAAATGTAAAGATTTGTGGTGCTTGGTAGCCATCACAGTTAAGCTACGATGATCAGCCCAGATACTGGACAGTTTTGTGTCATTTACAAGAACACAGTTCATACAGATTAGTGAATTAAAATGTGTTCTGTGTGAAGCAAAATACTTTATAAATGTACAGTTTCTTAGGAACGGATTCTTATTTTTTGATCGTCTGATGGTCAAGGAAAACAAGGTGTGAAAACATAGTCAATTTGAGATTAATGTAATGTATTCCAAAATGGCATCAAGACTCTGCCATTGCTACTGTTAAGTAAATGAGTAATATCCCTAATCAAAGGCATTTTTGCCAATAATCAGTTCTGTTATTTTTGCAAAAGCAGTTCCACTATATACTCAGTAGTGCAACTGCACTGACATGAGGGAATTACCTCCACAGATGACCTGCAAAATGTGCCCCACAATGTGGCACATAACACAGAAGGAGAAGCACATTCGTATGTTTTACCAAAGGGGGAAGTTACAGTGTTGAAGTTACAAGGCTTGAATTTAGCCTGCCATATGTTTCCCCCCTTTCACATCTTGTCCCATATCTTGTGACACAAGGTGACACAACACCAAGTACCCTTGGCCAGAGGATAACTTATTTTCTCTGGAGGGGAGATAGCAGCAGAGAGAGGGGTTGGGGGCCAGAGCTCCAGTCGAGCTGATCCCACCTGTGGGAGATGCACTGCCAAAAGCAAGTGTTAAAGTAATCATAGGATCACAGGATAACTCCAGTTGGAAGGGACCTTGGGGGCCTCAGAGAAGGACCAGCTCTGAGGTCAACCCATGTTGTTCATGGCTTGAGAAAGGCAAGACTTGGAAACCTCCAATGACAGAACCTGCACACCCCCTCTGGGCAACCTGCTCCGCTTCGGGCTTGTCCTCATGGGGAACAAGTTCCTTTGTATGTCCAGTCTGAACCTCTCTTGTTTCAATGTATGCCCGTTGTCTCTCTCCATCCTGCCATGCACCCCTGTGAAAAGCCCATCATCTCCCTCATCTCAGTGGCCTCCCTGTAGGTGTGGGAAGGCGAGTGCTAGATCCCTCCAAAGCCTTCTCTTTTCATCAGCTGCCTCAAGCGTGACAAGCAAATGCCAAGAAGCAGCGATCTGTATGCTGTGATCATTGCCACTTTCCATTTTATTCAAATCGTTGGACTCTATTGATAGGAGTCAGTGAGATTCCTGTCCCAGGGATATAAATAAGGTCATGATTTCAAGCAGTCTTTTTCCTAGATGCAATGTTATATTGAAATAAAGTAACAGCCAGTTGGGTGGATGCACAGATGGGACCTCATGCTTGCTAGCAAGGGGTTTATTTGTTCAGAGCCCCAGGTATTCCAGGTGCAGACATGTCCACCATCACCCATTGGTCTTCTCCCAGCTGTGGTGGGCAGGGGATGGGGGTGGAGGTAGCAGGAGACTTTCTCGCTCAGCCCACAGACCTCCAGAGCTGAACACCCCAACAGAGAGGCCCATTCCTCTGCACATACCTTTGTTCCTGAGGTACCTACCAGGCTTCTGACAAAATTCTGTGATCAGGTGATTGCCATCTCATGCATTTCCTCTGTGCTGTGAGTCTCCTAACGAGAAGCAAGTACGCAACCGAGGCAAAAGTGGCCTGGGCTGGTTTGTGCTACCCAGCTAGGGTGATGGGTTGACATCTACATATAGAAAATCCCAGCCACAATCCCCTTTTACCTCCTGTCTTCCCCCACCAGGATTCCTTCACCCTAGCACAATCTCAGAACTGGCAAAAGGAGAGGGTGATTTCTCCATAATCTCTATAATCAGGAAAGTAAGCACTCCAACTTTCTTGGTCCCTGTGGAGAGATCAACAGGCCTAAATTCTCTTTTGCATCTGTAAACAGCTGGGAAAGGCTGACCCTTAAACTGTGAACATACTGCTTTTCTTCTGGATTCCTCACCCAGCAGTTTGGCAGATTTAGTTAATTTTGCTTTGGGACAAAATCAGCTTCACTGAAATGGTTAGCAACTTTGTTAGTGTTAAACATGCAGCTGTATTAAATAAGTAAAGTTAATTTAACTGTAAATAAGATTCAAAATTAAGTATAATCAGATTAATACAATGAACTATAATAACATCCATTGAAACAGAATGATGCAATATCAACTGCATTTGCAGTTTGTGCTGATCTGGAAAGAAAAAAAATATGTACCTGGGAAGACTGTCACCAGAGTATTTCTGAGAGGTTTTTTTGTTGTGTAGTTTTTTAAGAACCAGAACTATTTACTTGTGAATTGGAAATTAAACCAGTGAGACTCAATTAATGCATGACACTGTTCCCTTTGAGTACAAACAAGACTCAGAAGCAGTTCATAAAGAAGACAAGCTCTTGCTTAGTTTAGCTACATGACCTGCTTATTTCTCAAAGGAACCCATCAAACTGAGATTAGGCAGTTAAAAAAAAAATCTTTCTAAATAAATTCAGGAACTAACAGATCCTGGGATCCCTCTGCTAATTTATATAGCTTTGCAATCAGATTTTGCATTTTTTGGTCAAGTTTCTCTCTTAGGTGAGAACATGAAGGTGAGGGGAGGTTGTCTAATCACAACTTTACAGTGTGCACATCAAGCAACAAGTCACACATAGCATGATGTCAGCTCATTACCAAGAAAAATGGGTCATGTTCTGTCCTGTGCTATGGCTTACCACAGTTTTCTATGTTTTCAGTGCTTGGTCAGCCGTGGTGAGAATTGCTATGGTGGCACAGGTAATTTAAAGCACGAAGATTTTTGCAGGACCAAGATGCCAGCAAAAGCTGAGCACAGAAAGTATCTGCCTTTCAGATCATATCAAACCAACTTGAGGTCCTGGGAAAGGGAAGGGGCATCATTCCATGTGGAGTGTGGTTGTTCTGGCCATGACTGCTCTCTCAGCTGAGAGACTCCGCGGGATGCAACGTTTGCTCTATTTTGCTGCAGATAATTTACAGGAGGTTTGAGTAACTATGATGATATTTGGAAAAATAACCCAGCCCCCTTTTTAAAAAACATTTCAGGCTCAGCAGTTTTGCATTTGGTTGGAAGAAGACAGGTTGGGAGTTGGTTGCATGTTTCCAAAAAGGAGCTGCATAGAGGTGAGGGTGAGACTCCCAGCTGTAGAGACAAGCTGAATCTCTCGGGGCTATGATTCGGTTGTCTAAACAGAGGCACCCTGTTCCATGTGAAACACCCTACAGTATCCAAGTCATCCATATATAGCTGGTAGAGATGACACAAAACCCCATATGGATGGCTTGGATACCCTGAGGTGTCCCAAGGGTGCTGGACCCCCCTGTTCAGGCACCTAAGTCCTGCCCCCTCTGTTGCCCCACCAGAGATGAGGTGGCACCCAGATCTATAACATCCTGCACAAACAATTGCATGCATTCAGGGATGGCACTTTTTACTAAAGAGGGCCATCAGGTGAAATTTTGGATGCTTAAGAGGGCAAAACGCCTGAAGGACTTCATTACGCCTCTATGAATCCCTCAGCAACACTAGGCTACCTGAAAAGCCTCTCGCTGCATTAGATTAGCACATCCCAAAGTCACAGGAATTCACAGGTGGAAGGGACACCCTCCCAAACCTTACTGCCTCATGCACTGAAGCAGGGCTGAGCATTTCTGAACCATCAGTGCTGGATGTTTCCTTAATCTTCTCTTTGAAATGTTGAACAAAACATCCCTGGTTTATGCCTTCTGGTGCTGCATGATTCCCGTCATTAGGAAGTTTTCTCTATTGCCTAGCCTAAATCTTCTTTACTTCAGTTTAAGCTGATTTCTTCTTGTCCTTCTTTTGATGGACGTGATGAGCAGTTGATCGTAATCCTCTTTATAACAACCTTGTACATACTGGAAGACTGGGAGACATATTTTCTGAGGACTTGGTTTTGGCCTTAAAATAACTCTTCCAAATTATTTTGCTTTTGTACCACTTGGCCACAAAATAGGCAGTTTTCATAAAAGAAAGAGACAGGAACAACCATTTGATAACCATCTCTATCCCTCTGCAAATGCAGGTTTTAGTCCTCTGAGAGGTAAACTGTCAGACATTAAACTGATACTCTTATTTATCAGTGTCATGTGTAATCTGTAAATCCTTCTAGTGAGATAAAGGTTTGCAATTTTGTTCCAACAAAAATGTTTGGAGACTTTAACTGACTGGTGCCTCTGATCCCTTATTGAACTTGCAGTGGCCTAAGTGACTAGTTGCTGAGCCAAGGAAAGCTATATTAGGTAATCTGGGTAGTAACACAATGGACTTTCCACTTCTTACAAAGCTGGAGATTAAGAAAAGCAGTGCAGATAATCAACAAAACCAAAATACATTGATTTTAGGAGTCACTCAGGAGCATTTTCTCAGCCGTGTAGGACCGATGCTGCCACTTCAGCTGCGCATGTTTGGCTCCTGGTGCAAACCTCGGGCTGCGCATGTCCACATCTCCTCCTCTCTTCAGAAAGAAACCCCTTGCACAAAATTCAATTTGCCTTTTCTGAAAAATGAAACATGTTTGTCAAGGAACAGGAACCCTGCCTGAAATCCAGAATCAGTTGGCACTGCTGCCGTTCATCCATGAGAAGTGGTGACAGCCTTTGAAAAGCAATGCAAAACCTGTGGGTGCCTCACACTACTGTTCCAGTTTAGATTATGGAGCTGGGGAGATCAAGTCCATCACTGCTCATTATCTTGAAGGGGATCGGTTTGAAGAAGATGCAAGGAGCAAACAAGACTGCGTGTCTCCTGACGCTGAGCAGGCTGGAAGAAACTCGAACCCAAAATTGAGAATAATACGTATTGCACAGGAATGGTATCACCTTTAGCCATTTGTAGAAATACTTGTGCTCAAATTTAACTCAGAATACACCGATTTTGCATGTGGTGTGACATGATAGCAAGGACGAGCAAAAGTGATGGGTGACAGTGATGGGCACTGCCTTGTCACCGCCAAGTCAATAGGAATTGAAGCAGTGCCCATCTGTTATGTGACCTGAGGAGTACAGCGTGGTTTTGAAGGCTTGGTCGTCATTCCTGAAACACCCATACTGTAACAAGGGCAGTGCAGGGCTATACCCCCCTATCTCTGTAACCGCCCCCTGAGGAGTTTGTCTGCCTGCATATTAAGGACCCAAGGCCCAGCTCTGATATAGCACAGCTGCGTAACCTTGAGTCAAGCTGCTGAGAAAGAGCCATGAGAAAGTCAGCACACAAGTGATAAGAGAAGTAAAATTACAGTCAGAGGTGGGGATGCTGAGACGGGCTTGTTGTAGAGCTCAAGAATTCAAGAGGGAAAACATCTGCAGGGAGAGGTATTAATCCTTTTAAAAAAAAAAATGAGGCTCTCTGGGGGCTGGTCAGAAATTAGGGGATGGTCGGGTCACGTCCTTGGTGCTACCTCCCACTGCATGGGGATAACCGGCTTTTTTAAATGCCCGTTGTCCCTTGTAGTAAAGGTGTGTGAGCTTGCTTTGAGCCCCAGATGTCCCTCCCAGCTTCAGGGGTTCTGTTCCACACGTGGAGAGATGCTGCTGCAACAGCACCAGGGGTATTGCCATGTCCTGTCTGAGCAGCACGGCGTGGAAAAGCAGGTATTAATTTTGACACTTCGAGGTGAAGCAAGAACGCAGGTGGGTGATGCTTGCTAGACCAGTGCACAAACCCCAGGAACATGGTGCCTGCCTAGACGCACAGACACACACACACACACACACAGAGCCACGCACTGGGTCGCTACCAGATTTTCTGGCCCTCAGCAGGCTAATTCCAGCTGGACTCAGTTGTGCCTTTATTTTTCCCAAGTCCTGAAATTCAGCCAAAGATGAGTTTGGACATCCAAACCTGCACAGCAGCTGCCAAGCAGAGCAGAGGCCATGTTGGAGGATGAACTGGTGTCCGTGGGGAGCTGAGGAGGAGGGGAGCTCCTCCTCAGATGGGAGCAGGACATGGGGACTGCCCAAGGTCCCAGCCCTGGGTGGCCGTGCCTCCGGGTGTCCTGGCAAGGTTGACCTTGGCAGCTCTTTTGCCTCTGCAATGCAGCTACACAGTGGTCCCATGAGGTCTCCCAGTCTTGGGCACGTGCATGAACCACACAAGAACTGCAGGTATCTAATGAGGGTCTGTTGGCCACCCTGCAGTGATGACCATGTCCCATTGACATCTGTTTAGGATTTGGGCCTGCACAAGTCCTGGAGAAGAAACCCTTCATGGCACATGCTATGTAAGTGTACTGGGCAGGCTGGTTGCTGTAGGTGGGGAGGACCTGAAGGATGCCTTTGCATCCCTGAACGTTCCTCTCATTTTCTCAGTGGTGGTTATTCTAACACAGTCTGTTGCTCCACAGCTCTTGCCTCACTGGTTTTCTTCCACCAGCCCAGTCAGAGCAGTGCTGCTGGTGCTGGGCACCGTGGAAACACGCTGCAAAGCATCTTTGCCACCCTTTGGCTAACATCTTCTGGCTGACGTTCCTCCTGCCAGCAGGAGATGGACTGGTTTATTCAACTGCTCTCTGCAGAGGCTGCTCCCCTCAAGAGCTTCAGATTTTTCCAGCCCATTTCCTTACCTCCTTTTTTTCCCTTCAAGCAGAGATGCCCCTGGTGCTTCCTGAGGAAGGTACGACATGCAGCTCTAGGAGAAGGTAAATGAAACTCTGCAGAGCTTGTCACCTTCTTCCTACCTGGTCTCATTCCCTCAGCCCCTCTTCATCTCTGGAGATGCAGGCTGCCAGTCGGGACCCGAGGGCAGCCCCCACCTGACCCTGGAGCCAGCACTGGGAAGAGGGAGCTGTGGGCAGCCTCGTCGGGGAGCTACTGCCCAGTGCAGACCCTCGTCCCAGTCTCCCCCCGAGCTGTGGTGTAGCCCTGCCTGGCCATGGGCCCCGCTCATCCTGACCCCCACCCACGGGCCCACGTCCCTGAGCCAGTGAGGTGCCCGATGCCTGGGGCTGGGGCTGCCCCGGTGTCCCCGGCTGCTCTGGGCTGGGGCAGTGGGACGGGCCCGGGCTGCCAGGGCCTGCCCTGCTGCCCTCCCATGGGGAGCCCCCACGGTCCTGGTCCCTGGGGATGGATGCAGGTAACGGGATCTTGCTCCCCTGGGCAACACAGGATTTAATCAGCCCGCAAAACCAAGCAGAGAATTTGCCTGTTATTTTTATTTTATTTCTCGGCAGCAGTTAAACTATTTCATAAAGGAATCATGTTCCTATCTAAAATAGATCAAGCAATAAAAAGGTGTGGAGACCAGGCGAGGGAAGGTGTGTGGAGGTATAGCATACAGAGAATTTGTATTCCTCTCCCTTCTTATTCAACCTGCAGATGATAAATTGCATAGTTCACATATTTACAGAGCTTTGCAAAAGGTTTGCAGTTACCTCCTCTATAATATATATTAATGTAGGGAAAAACAACATTTGAAACTGCAGAAACATCAGAAACCCTTTGGAAAGGTAAATCATGAGCATAGCATTGCCAAGACCTCTTCTCATATTGACAAGAAAGGATTTGCACTGAGAAATCCTCTTAATAGAGATTATTTGCATAAAACTTTTGTGCACAGACTCCAAATCATTTGTATTATATGTACTTCTCCCATGGCATGTATGTTAAAACAATGTATTTTTCATAATATATTCATTTGGCCACTTACAAATGTACACAGCCATGACTCACCAGTATTTAATTTCTCCTGCAGAAGTGAAGTCAAGCTTACAGATCTGTAAATGCTGGGATTGCAGTCCTCCCTCTCATTTTTCGATGTAAACTTCATTAAACACTCATCAGTTCTCAATAATTCCCTTTCCAGTAAGTTATCACAACTGCTCCACAAAAGCTTTCCAGCATCTCCCTCTCCCTTTACAATCCTAGGATGTGATTTATCACTCCAGTGTGGGTGCACTGACAACTTCTAATAGTACTAATTGCCTTACTATCCACTCCAGCACAAGAGTAAAACCTTTTGACATTTTCCTTCCTTCCCTGAGGAAAACAAATTCCAGTTCCTGGGATGTTGCCTTCTGCTGCCTCTGTGGGCGAGGAACTCCTTTAGGCCCTTTGCTTTATCAGCCTCATCTGTCACCAACTTTCCCTCCATGTGCTCCCTAATCACTTTGCATCTTCTGCTTTTTTGTAGGTTTTTTTCCTTCTTCCTTTTTCATTTGTGATGTCAATCTTCATCACATATTCTATTCCTTATTTTCTGTCAATGTACTTTTTCACATCAGGCTCTGTGATACTTACCTTTCTCTGGTTTACTATTTTTAAATTAGTGTAGGAGTGCATATTTAAAAAAAAAAAAAAAAAAGAAATGCATTTTCTGGCTGTTCCATATTTGAGAATTTGCGGCAACAACTCCGAGCAAATCACACACATAAACAAATTCCTGAATGTCACCTACCCGAGGATCTTAATTTTCTAAAAGCAAATCTAATATCACAAAAACATTTGGCAGGTCTCTAACCTTTCCAATGCTGATGATATAATAAATAAATTTGCTTTTTTTTTTTTTTAAGTGAAAAACTGGAATTACCAATACCACATACCCTCAGCGTCTATTTTTCGTGCTCAGTGTGAACAGTATGAAGAGACCAGCCATAGAAGAGCATTTATGGTGTAAGTTCAGATGTGCAGGAGCTCAAGGCTAAACCCAAGAGAAAGGCTGGGGGGCTGAGTGGGATAACACCTACTGTCACAGTCCCATAGACTTGCTGCTTGGATGGGACCACTGGAGCCTTCTTCCCACAGCAGGACGGTTGGTTATCAACACTGGATCAGGTCAGCTGTGGCTTTGTTCAGCCAAATCTTGTAACCCCTGAGGAGGGAGAACCCACACCTGTCCTGGGTGACTTGTCCCAGTGCTGCACCACCCTCCTGGTGGAAGAGCTTTTCCTAATGTCCAGCATGACCCTCCCAAGCCACAGCTTGTGGCTGCTGCCCCTTGTTGAGGAGAGTTTGGCTCCATCATCTTTGTAACTCCCCTTCAAGTAGTTGTAGGCTGCCTTACATTGCCCCTCAGCCTCCTCTTCCCCAGGCTGAACAACCTCGGGTCCTAGGCTTTAGGCCCTAACCAGCTTAGGTGTTTTTCTCTGGTCCCTTTCCTTTTTCTCCACATCCCTCTTGAACCGGAGGGCCCAGAAGGGGTCACAGTATTCCAGGTGTGGCCTCACCAGCGCTAAGTACAGACAGGCAGTTCACAACTTTCCGTAACTGCTGACCGTGCTCCTCCTAAGGCACTTCAGTATGTGATTTCCTTCATTTGCAGTGAATGCACAAGAATCATAGAATCATAAAGGTTGCAAAAGACCTCTAAGATCATCAAGTCCAACCGTCAACCCAACACCACCATGCCCACTAAACCATGNCTACCCTCCAGCAGATCAACACTCCCACCCAGCTTGGTGTCATCTGCAGACTTACTGAGGGAGCACTCGATCCCCTCATCCAGATCATTGATAAAGATATTGAACAGGACCGGCCCCAATACTGAGCCCTGAGGAAAAGGTTCATTCAAATTCAATTTGAGGTCCACCATCGCCTCCTTGCCCTTTCCAGCACAGCTGCTACTCAGCCAGAGCCTGTCTGTGGAGTTAACCTGCTCCAGGCACTGGACTTCCTGCTTCTCCTTGCTGAACTCTGCAAGATTGCTCTTTGTGCAATGCTCAAGTTCCCCAGCTTTGCCTTTGAATCGAAGCTCTACACTTTAGTGTGCTAAATGCCTCTCCTGATTTGGTGTCACCCACAGATTTGTCAAGGGGCTGCATTCCGGCCCATCACACTGGTCTTTGATGAAGATATTGAACAATATTCATGCAGCAGCAGTCCCTGATGCCAGCTGGACACCAAGACAGTGATCGCTGCCCTTGGGGCCTGGCAGTGGAGGCAGTTTTCAGCCCACGTAAGAGCCCACTCTACCAGCCTCCCCTTCTCTATACAGCCAGTCATTTCATCAGAGAAGGAGAACAGGCCAGGCAAGCACGATTTGCCCTTGGTAAACCGCCTTTTTGTCCTTCATGCCCTTGGCAGTTCAAATGTGTTTCATGGAATTCATCTCATCCAACCTTCAGTACCTACAGGTGAGCAAGTCATGGCCTGGGCTGCCTTTAAAAACAGTGAGGAAAAGTGGGTCCTTCTAGGTCAGATTCATCTGAGCCACTGTAGATGTCAATTTTAGAATAAGGTAAATTTGCCACAGCAATGTCTGTTTCCTTTCATTTATATAAGCAGGCCATAGGGTACCTAGTTCGACATCCATATTCAGACAGACAAATTCCACTTCTTATGCCTTACCTTCAACTCCTAGACGTTGTGCAGTCCATGGTTTTCTGATTCTTTACAGACTACCTGAGAGCCTCAATGCCTAACTAGAGATTCCTGTAAGAACATGGAAAGAGAAAAAATGCGTATATCGCTTCCAATGTTTGTTCTACCTTTGCTTTCCTATACAAACCAATTAGTCATTGAAGCATACGCTTAGCTTTACTTGCACAAGCAGCCTCAAAACAAAACTCCTACAGGAGCCAGCATGCAGTTTAGCTGGCACAAGAAGCTTTTAAGTTTGGAAATTAAGTATCATATTTGATGCCATTGAAATCATTATTATCAATGTTTTGAAAGGCAATTTCTCATATTTTTTTAACTTTAATAATCACACACTGTTATAGAAGCATTAAAATATAGGCTCCCTTACTGCTGTTAATTCTCATTCCTCCTCTTTATTGTCCCAAGTGGATTCTGAAACAATATTTGGCATCACTTGACTTTCATACATTCCTTTCATACATCTGCAGGTTTTTCTTATGTTTACAGATTTGTTCAGATGTATTTTGGCTTAGATTTCTGTCTGAGCAACATCAACTATCAAAGCATTTCGATTGTCACACTGGAGAGGATTTGAAATCTGAAAATAAAAATCTGTATATTTGGCTGCAGTATGAGTTTGTTGTCTGTCAAACACAAGAAAACAGCATAACCTTTACTTCACAATTAATACTTCAAGAAAGTAAGATGTTTAATTAAAAATCATACTAGATATGTTGGCTTTTAATTCTCTAGGTCCCATGAGTACGTATTGGCAACTGTGTGTAGATAGCCTCTTGTTGCGATAAAAGTTCAAAGCATGTATGTTAAATGGGAATTGTATGGTTCAATAATCATTCATTTCCTTTGTGGATGTTAACATTAAGTATTTTTAAAACATCCAGTGCACGTATGCAGAAACATTTTTTTAGAGATTAAGGCTGTGAGCAGTTGATTTTGTGGGGTTTTGACAGTGAAGCCAAGAACTCTTGTATCAAAGATGAGATGTGTAACAATATATTCCAGTTCTCAGGTAAGCATCCTACCAAACAGACAGCAAAATATCCTGGCTGTAACCAACCTTCCTTCCTTCCTATTAGAGCACTTCCACTTCAAGCAGCATATTTAACTATTTAGCGATGATTTAAGGTAAACTTTGAGGAGATGAGACCCAAGTTTCTGTCCTCACTCCCATG
The DNA here is from genome assembly GCA_013400755.1 of Pelecanoides urinatrix. NCBI lineage: Eukaryota > Metazoa > Chordata > Aves > Procellariiformes > Procellariidae > Pelecanoides > Pelecanoides urinatrix. Next base: position 23,568 of record VZTQ01010868.1, read on the forward strand.
AACTGCTGAGACACATCCACGCAACAGCATGTGTCAGCAAGAGAGACCAAGGATATCTCATGCCAAAATACCTTATGGTTTGGTAAGCAGGGTACTGGTCTAGGAAGCAGGAGAGGTTTCCCAGGAAGAGGTAACTGAATGTGGTCTCCAGCTTCCTTGAGGTCTCTAACCCAGAGACGTTAGCTGGCAGATAGTCCAACAGTTGAACTGGGTCATGGGATTTATTCCCCAACTTCACCCCATTTTTAAGCACTGCATTTCCTCTTTTTCACAGACCAGCAATAGTGCATGCTGTGGTGCTTTATTCTAGGTAACTGTGAAAAAAAGAAGACAGGCAGAACAAAAGCAGGGAGGTGGGAACACTGTTGTGGTTTACCCTGGCAGGCAGCCAAACACCACACAGCCACTCACTCACTCACTCTCCCTCTCCTCCCAGTGGGATGGGGGAGAGAATAAAAAAAAAAAAAAAAAATCATGGATTGAGATAAAAACAGTTTAATAGAACAAAAAAGGAAGGGAAAATAATAATTAATAATTATTATTAATAATAATAATGATAGAATATACAAAATGAGTGATATACAATGCAATTGCTCACCACCCGCTGACTGATGCCCAGCCAGTCCTCAAGCAGTGGTCACTACTCCCCAGCCAACTCCCCCAGTTTATATACTGAGCATGACATCACATGCTATGGAATACCCCTTTGGCCAGTTGGGCCAGCTGTCCTGGCTGTGCTCCCTCCCAGCTTCTTGTGCACCCGGCAGAGCATGGGAAGCTGAAAAGTCCTTGAGTAGTGTAAGCACTACTTAGCAACAACTAAAAGATCAGTGTGTTATCAACATTCTTCTCATACTAAATCCAAAACACAGCACTATACCAGCTACTAGGAAGAAAATTAACTCTATCCCAGCCAAACCCAGGACAAACATGCAGCGCACTGAGAAACTGAGGGCACAGAGGTCAGGGGACAAGAGAAGAGGGTGAGGGAGGCAGAGGACCTCTGGGTGCTGAACCCATGAACTAGTCAAATCTGTTAATGCTGTATTGGTTTACCCAAGCTATAAACTACAGCCAGCTTGGGTCTGGCAAGATTTCTTAGTTAAAGCATAGCACCACTTGTGCTAGGGTTAGCCGTGCTGTTTCCAGTCCAGCATGCAAGCACAAAAGCCCACATCAACTCTCTGCACCACGTTCCTCAGCACTCCAAGATTTAGATGGCCTCTTAGCTTGAATGTGGGGCCAAACCCGATCAAGGTTTCAGGCTGCACTGGATCAGCACTGGATGCCTTGTGCCAACCCAACCCACAATTATCTTAATTAAAATTGGCTTCTGGTCTTACAGGTCCTGATGAATGTCAGCTGTCTCAGCAGTTAAGAACCCTGCTTCCAAAATTGCCCTAAAATAACAAACGTCAACTCTTCCATTTGTTGAGCTGTAAACAGTTCTTTAAGCTGATCATTCCTGTCTAGTTTTTGAACTATAATACAAAAGACAAGGGAGGATGAAACCTCCTACTCTTGGTACATTTCCTTCTTAGTCCTTCCCCTCCACCACCCACCTGCCCCATGCACCGTCCTAGGGTGACCAAAACCCACATTTTTTCGTGATCGATCTCCCTTCCAAAATGTCATGTAGTTCTAGCTGTGCTGAATTTGGGTGAACATCATCTCTTTCCACTATCACCTACAGACCACAAGCAGCCAGCTGTGTGCTACAAAAGTGTGATTTTGAAGTAGTAATTTGAGATTTCCAACAATTTTCAAGAGGTTAGGAGGAGGTATTACTGATGCTTCTTGACATTACCGTATACTACATATGTTATGAAATGTGCACAGGCACCAATTTTGAATTACAGTGTCGTCTTCTGCATTTTACTCTGTATGCATCCCCGCTTCTTAAGACCTCATGACAAATGCACTTGAATCTAGGAGGCAGCTCTGTCTTTAACTCCAGTATTTTAATTTTAAGTCTGGCTGCTAAAACAGAAACAGCCTTCAAAGATTTAGCCAAATTCTGGCCTCTTAAAATTCAATAATAAGATCACACAAAATCACACCAATAATGTCACACTGATTTTGACCAACCAGTCATCTCACTTTAAATTAAAACTTATTGCCCAATGCAGCTTTAACAAAAAAGAAATAATTTCAGAAAATGGATTGTCCTGTTAAGATAATATAGAACAAATAGCTGATTTATTAGCAATCTCTTCCATAACTCATTATTTAGTGAACTTTCAACAGCTGTTCACTACAGAGGGATAGATGGCATGTCTTAGTCAATCATTTAGCTTAGTATTCAATTTTGAAAAGTGACTGATAACAACTGTTTGAGGGAAAAAAAATACACAAGCCTGTAGAAGGCAAAGGTAGGATAATCTGGTCACTAGAATGATTTTATCATGAACTTCACCAAGCAATATTAGCTATGGCCAGAGAAACATAAACTTGCTTTTCTTGCATCTTTAGATATGATTGAGCACTCTTGCAATTTCCCTAAATGTTGCCCCATCTTTCCCTGGATGGAGCCTGTTCCCTGGTTTTATCAGCACGCAGTGCAGATGAGTTCCTCGGACCAATTACGCCTTATGTGAAACGGCATTTCCCCGTGCTAGGTTCCTGTTTTCCACCTTCCAGTTAAGTTCTTCAGCTATACAATAAAAAGCATAGATATGCTGGCTCAGCCTTTTGTTAATTTACATACTTCTAACACTTTCCTTCCTAATCATCTGCTTTCTAAAATGGATGCTCTTGGTTTTTTCCCCAAAAACTGCTCTTCAAAAACAATTTCACCATTCTCTGATTCTTCTTAGCCTGCATTAGTTTTTCTCAGAGGGTAACAGTAACTTTGAAATAAATCATTCCAGAGAAGAATTTACCACCAGAAACATAGTATTTCTGTCATGCTCCATTCTGTTCTCGATAATCCCATTCGTTTGACCACATAAAGAGCATTCCCTTATGCACAGTGACACACAAGACTCTGTCCTGAGCTGACATGTACAAAATGTCAGAAATTTGCAAGAAAAGCTGCATTTGTCTCAGTACTTTATGTTTATCAAAGTCTGCCACTCCATCTGATCTCCTCACCCTGTCAGTTCTAGCTGTAGTTCCTGGTAGCACCCCTCTGCCTCACCAACCTGAGGAACTGTATCAAAGAATTCAGTAAATATCACTGTGCCAGCAGTCATTCTTCTCAGTTCAGGAATGCATTACCTAAGGCCAATCGAAATACAAACCACCAGTGTTCAACTTTTCGGTTACACCATTTCTCCTTATTTTTTGGTCCCTCAGACAGTTTCACATCTACCACAACATTATGCATCTTATTCCAAAGGCTTCAAAAAATAAAATGATAATAAAAACCCCAAATATATTTAATTCAATCTGTTCTTTATTCATTGTCTTTCCAAGAATCTCAGACAATGGTAACAGAATAGCAGAAAAACTCCTCTGCAGAAATCGGTCTTGCATACTACTATGTAAGTTCGGTTTTTTTTTTTTAGTTCTACTTTTAACTATGAAGTATATTCCTTGGTCACATGAGCAGCCTTTTAAGCAAGCACACTAAAAGATGCTTCCTTGAAATCCTTTCACAGAGTAGGCTCTTTTTAAAAAGGCAAGTTTGTGGGTTCATGCCCCTGAGGCGGTGGCTTCATTCCTAAAGCCCTTCAGAACGCCTGAGTTCATTCCAGTCGGGGTGGGTGACTCACATCAGTTGGCTTCAGCAACTCTTTTGACATGCCAAAAATCCATTAGCTTCATCAGCAGAAGAAAGCTGACTGGTTACCTTCCCACTATCCTTTGGGCTGAACACCAAGGCAAAGAAACTTTCATGTTTTAACATTTTCATCTTTCTTCATTTTTCTTTAAATCCCAGATGATCCAGCACACACATTCCTCCTTGGGCTTCCCATTTCCAATAAACTGCAATAATTGTGTTTACATAGCTTTAGATACTCACCTTATATCAGGTTCATCCCATGTCCTGTACATCATAAGTTCACATCCATCCATCTGGTGCTAATGAATCGCTGTTGTGGTTCAGACGTGAACATGAACCCAAAAGAACCTGCATAAGTGAGACTCCATTTCAAATTAACTTGCTGGCACAGTAAAAACTAGAGAAATGGAGGCTGAGCAAACAGTCCTTCTTGGCTGGAAATTTCTAAAAGGTTCACAAGTTTGAAATGCTGAAAGATGCATTAAGCATTTGTTTGGATTCTCAACTTCTGTAGAATAACCTAGTAACAAATTACCAAAAACACCTTAAAAACCTACCTGAGAATAAATTTTCCATCCCATCCACAGTTATGCTTCCAATCTCCTTTAGAATCCGCTTCCTGCTTTGATCTGTCAAAGGTGGAAGCAGTAAACACATCGAGCAGATTAAGTCCTACTTGCTTTCCTGGATTTCAGAAGAAATAGGCGCTCTTCCAATAAGCTAACTGAAGCCAATCTGTACCCTCATTTTTCTATAGCTGACACCCTAGACAGTGAAAGTCAAATTAAGTGACAACGGTGAAAAACAATGATGTCTAATTCGGGGAGAACATAGTGGCAATAGAGAAGTATCGTTTCCAGTGAAAATGGACTGCAAGAGCAGCCTTCGGTTCCTTCAAGGCACTTTGTACTGACATCCTACCAAGCCCTGCAAAGTACCAGCCCTTGCAAAGTGCTTGGATAGAAGCCTCATCTCGTCGTCTCGCCAACTACTGACATCTGAAATGACCTCCGTGGTTTACTGAGTGTAAAACAACGAGGCATCAGATCACTGTGGAGTCTGCGCTTGCAACGATTATCTATGTACTACAGTTTTATCAATGAGTTTATGCATGTCTACACATCTGGGGAAAATAACATATATACATTTACTTAGCACACAAATATCACAAGTATCTCTGCAAATATTTATACCAGATGCCTGCAGGCTATAAACATGAGACTTCCTTATTTTCGATGTACGCAAAGGCCAGAGTCAAAGTTAATTTTCACCTTTAATAAGCTCATGATTCTTTGTTATTTAATACTCTGTAAAAAGGTATTACAGATTGATAGATTATTGCAGTGACTTCTAAAGAACATGGACATCCATGAGGCTGAAACTACAATATCATATACATTATGTAGTCATTGATACTATCTACTACAGCGTGAAGAAAAATACTTCTAAAATAAACAATATTTAACTGAAAACATAGAAATGGAGCTTTCTTTCTTACAGTATGGTTACATATCTATATTCCAAGAATAAATGCTAGATCTTGAAAGGTCATAGATAAAAAGAGTCACGATGAAGATGAACCAGTTTTGCCCAGAAATGCTATAATGAGCACACTGCACAGTTTTTTAGCAAATCCTAGTTTTGCCAAGCTTTAAGAGGCAAAAGCCTGAAATGTAAAAGCTTCCAAATTGCCTAGCTAGTCCACTCATCCTCCTCTGGAAGGCCCAGTGACCCACACTGCTCTAAGACAGTGTGTCACCACAACTGTTCTTTGCTGACATGAATGCCATTGGGAAGAGACGATTCAGGTCCTTACGATGCCAGGCCTAACAAAAAGCCTCCAACAAATCCACTGGACACCACGATGTTCTGCTTGATAAATTCTGTTGACTGAGAAGAAAAAATAATATTCGTAAAGAACTGAGTCAGTTGTGTCCGATTGTAACATTTCATACTCATGACAATTGCCTAGAAACAAGAATACTAAAATTATGGAGGGGGGGAAGCAATGTGTTTAAAAACATACAAAGCTATGTGGCAACTGCTGGCACCAATGGAGTGGAAACTGACTCTCAACTGTCTTTAACAATATATTTAAAATACAGTTAGCATTTCAGAAGTCAAAATACAGGAGAATTGTCATAGCAATTTCATGCCAATACCACTCTTGTTTTGATTAAAACAAGACAGATGTTTTATAAACTCCCTTGGCAAGAAAGCATGAGCACTACCATCACTTCAATTTTAATCACATGAAAAAAGTTTAAAAAAAAAAAAATACTGTTTTTTGGAAGACTAGATCATTGAAAAAGAAATACACTTCACTCCATTATGAGCCAGATTCCTAACAACTCAATGCTACAAAACACACTTATGTATAGCAATATTTGTATACAATATTTCATTACGTAATACCACAGAACATAACATTTTATATCAAACATTGCCATTTCATAAATTCTCCACTTCAAACACTTCTGATTGGCTACCAGTGCACAATTAGAAGAAAGTAACATAATCTGGAAGGAAGTGGGGGAGAAGAAAAGAAGGGGAAAAAAAAGAAACAACCATAAACCCCATCCTGTCCCACTCATTTCTGCAGGGCAATGGAAAAGGACAGGTTAAGCTATTTGGAGTATAGAAGAAGCTAGAAAACCATCTCTCTTGAAACTTCCACTTCACATTCACATTAAAATTTAAGGTAATTTTCATCAACCTTTGTGCAACTCCATACAGGTTAAATCTGAGACATCAAAACTCTTAATTACAGAGCACTAGTGTGGCTGCTGTTAGATTGTCTGCAACATATTCCAAGTCAGGATTCACAGTTACTGAGAAAGAAACTTAGATCGTCTGTATGAAATTTGAAAATACATAAAAACAGACTAAACAGACTTTTTTTAAAAAAAGATAAAATTATTAAATAGAAGTCTTCAAATGACAGAATGAAATAGCCTTAGTGACACTGATCAGTATCACAGGCTCCCTCTTTTCAACATAGTATGTAACTGACATATTCTGAAGACAGATATACTTCAAACTGTATAAAAATGAGATAAAAACCACAACTCTAGTTACGAAGTGGTTACAGCTTTTCTCCAGAAAGAAAGGTCAGTCTTTTCCAACCAAGTAATTTTGTTATCAGCAGACTAAGACGATTTGGGTTTTGTCTTTGTAGCTACCATGTTTTAACCACAACACCCTCAACTTTTTACTGTGTCATGACCTTACTACTTTCTCGCTAGCCAAGAATCTTCACAGACTAAATGGCAAAGCCAATGGCAGTCCCTAAGCTGTATCAGCTGTAGAAATGCATTAACTTTGAACTTCATGTGTCATCTTTAAGAGAGAACAAAATAGAAAGCTAAAAGAATAAAAGACTACAATCTGATGACTTCTAACAAAATATACAGCCAGATCATTTCTGATGCCTTCCAGTTTTGCACATGCATTTTCAACTAATCATCACTTGCAGTGGAAGGTAAGAAAAACTGGCTGGTAGAAGACAGTTTATCACCTTCACCTTAGACTTACCTCTTCAATTAGAGTATTGATTTCAGGTGCTGCCTTATTCGCACGCTTTTTTAACTGTTTTTTTGCTTTGTTCACATCTTTTTCAACTCTCTTCCAGTCAACTTGTACATATCCACTATGACTAGCAATCTAGGAAAAGAAAGTGCATTTAGTTGTAGTTACAACTGCATAACAGTTGTAGTTAACATTTTATGAGTCAAAATACAGTATCTTAGTGCTTACACTTTTTTTTTCTTTTTTAATTACAGATATAGGAAAAGACGAAGTGCCAAATAAGCAGGTACTCTGCTTCAAACACTAGTATTTTCCACAATAACAACAATTCAAATTCGAACAAGCAATGACAAAGTTAGTAGACTACTGTTAGTTTTACCACTTCTCTATTGTTTAGTTATAAAAGCTTTCAATAACAACATTTTTCCTTCAGCATTTACCGTAACTTTACTTGTAAGAAAAGGCAAGAGAAAAGCACGTTCATAGGACAACAATGAAAAAACTGTTTCATTTCAGCATCTTTCAGAATTGTTGAATTCTGATTTGTGGCAGGATATTTGGTACTAATCAGAATCTTCCCTAGAAATACTGAAAATTATTATTTTATCCTACATCATATAAACTGTCAAAGAAAAAAGTATTTAATACAAGAGAATTCTCATACTTTCTACAAAATCAGTAAGTAGAAAAATAACATGGCCTGTACAGCAGAAGTTCTGTAACATCAGCAAAATGGATAAGTTTTGGGGGATTATTCATGCTAATTTACATTCAAACTCCCAAAACGCTTAAACAACATCCATGAGATTTTTAGCACATTTGACCATCAGCCCAACACTTTGCCTTATTTCTCTTACTAAGAATTTATCCTGGAAAAAAGTAAGGTGTTCTGTTAACCAACACTGACAGTCCCACCAATTTCCTTAAGACAATTCACAAAAGAAATACATATTTAAATGTTTTTAAGATCATAGCTTAAAAAAAAAAAAAAAATCAGGCAATTACTGCATGCTCTAGAGAACACTTAAGACAAACAACTCGTTAGATGGAAAAAAAGACAGGAAAAATGAAAACTACAGATTACTGCTTTTTTTAATGGCTAAAACAAATAGATACAGACCACTAAATTTAAAGGTAAATGACTGTTCTACAAAAAACAGTTCATGAAGAATAAAATTTCTCAGATCTTTCTTAAGGTCACGTTTGGCAAATTCATGTAACTTATGTAAGAGCGTTCTATGCAAATGGTACAATTGGTAAATAAAATTCACAGATAATGAAGTTTTGTGGAACAGATATTTAAATATACAATTTATTCAGTATGGCAGAAAAAGAAATGTTTGACATTGCTTGCAGGTACTGAATTTTATTTTTCACATAATTCCTTCTACCAAATAACGCAAATTAGACCATCTAACCTGTTTTAAAACAGACACAATAATTAAGCAACATATTTCACCACAAATAAGAATTTCATTATCCTCAAAAAAAAAAAAAACCCAAACCCTAAAATGAAGTAAGCGTCAGACAGATTTTGTCTAAATTAAAGTTCCTAAATGAAGCTCCTAAAAGGCCACCTATGTAAGAAAGTAAACTTAAGTTTCCATTTTTGAACAAGATTTAAAAAACAATTAACTGGACAAATGCAAAATGAACTTATTAAGTATTATACTCTCCTTTACTTCATACCTCAGAATATAACAAATTCATTGACCTTGCCTGTCTATTGTAAAACCACTTATCCACACAGGCACTAGTGTTAGGCAGGAATAGCTAATTAAGGACTGTCTATACAGTATGAAAATATGAGCAAGTCACTGGATGACATACCAGGAAAAAAAATGTTGTGCGCTGAGGTAATTTTTATATTATACATTTAACATTACCACAAGAATTTCAAAAAGGCCCAGGTGTTGAATTGGTGCCTTTTAATTCATAAAACTGAAAACTAAATATGGATTGATCTACCCAGTCCAATACAATGTAAGAAATGCTAATATATTTGCTTGCTTGAAAGTTGAAAAAACAAAACAAAACAAATGGGACTTTAAAAGAAACATTTCATTAAGACTAGTTTAATTAGCTCAGTTATCCATAGAGTACAAGGATGAGGCAGAAGTTTTTAATTAAGTTCTGTTTAGCTCTCCAGTAGATACAACTTATATTTGTATCAAAACTCCAGTTTACACAACAAAAATTAGACTACTTTTCTCCCTGAACTTAGTAGCAGAAATCTGTTCCACGTTTGAGCTTTTGTACACACCTACGAAATAAGCAAGGAAGGGCAATGTTTTGAATATAACATTTATAACTGAGAAGGAAAAAAAACTCAAAACTGCATTTCACTGCAGCGATAGTCAGAGCCTATGTCTATCTACTTTGGCTGCAATCCTACTAATTACATAACTTTGTATGTAAGCACGGAAATAATCCCACTGAACTCAAATGTTGGTGAGACAGACTTCAATTTTTAGACCCTAATACATCATAAAAAACCTATTAGCTTACAACAGTAAATCTACATAAGCACAAGTTCTTAAAGTTCATTAGTATTTTTAAACCCAGCCCCTAAAATAACAGAGAAACTAAAATAATAATATTCCATTATCAGTACCTTTATATATATTAGAGAGTCATATAGGTCTATACAAATATATATTCTTAAAAGAGCCATATAGGTCTGCGTGTGTATATCTATACATACAGAAATATATCTCTCTCATATATATTATTCCATTATCATATATACATATAAATACACATATATATCTCTCTCATATATCACATTAGTACAATTTATTTTTGTTCAAGATCTTCCAGAACTGTTGAAAAAATAATGGATTTTTTCCAAAAAGGGAATTGAAAAAATATATCCATTCAGGAATACTAAAAGTACATGCATCTTCTCTACATTAATCAAAGAAAACAGAGATCTAAAGGAAAGACCTCATTTTAGGATGATACCGGACAGGCACACAAGTACCTCGTTATTGTGAAACAATATTAAGAGTAACGAGCAAAAAACATTTACGAGCAAAAAACTGATACGGCAAGAAGGGATAAAAGAGTTTTAATTTCCTCAAAGACAAAATCTCTCATACTAAAAAAGGTACCCAGCGAGCTCCCTGTGTTCAGTTGCTTGTGCAGCATACAGAAGCCATGTATACTTCTAGGCATTTTCTGGTATTTAGACAGGTAGCAACCCCCATTGCGCTCAACAAGTTTCCAGAACAGATCTGCCAAGTCTCTAATTTCAATATACACATAAGGAGGGACTAAGAAATGATACAACATTTTTTGTAAGAGTTTAACTGCAGAGGCTGTATCTTCAGCCACCATCTGCTGGCACTGTAACCAGTGAAACTACTCCACTTTACAAAGGCAGAGAAACGATGTCCCTCCATTTCACGTCAAAACTTGCCAGAAATATGGTATTTCTTTAAAAGGCTAGCTTCCAACTACAATTTGCTTTGGCTGTTCCACTGAATGTTCCCTCAAAGTCTGCAGACATCAACTGTGAAGTGGGATATTCAATGCAAAACTGAATACAACTCTTGCTTATTAAGTCCCCACCCCGAGAGGCATGTTGTTCTCTCCCCACTTCACTGAGATGCCGCAACATCCTCATGGCATGGTATCAACAAACCTCCGTACAATATATAGCCAAGGATATCTTAGAGTTTATTTTGCTGCTTGTGTTGTTTTCAAAGATTTACTTTTCTCCAGTTAGAAAATAATTTAATGAAGAACTGAATTGAATTCATCAATGGCATGCAAATGGAATGAGGCAAAATCTATTAGTGAAAGCAAAAATAATCGAACAAAAATACAATTTTATGATTAAATAATAGTCAACACACAACGGAAAAAAATGCAGTTTGTGTGTTGACTGCAGAGCAAAAAGCAATGGAACCATTATTAAAGATACAGGAGTTTAAAAACACAGAGAGAACAGATGCTCATTAAGAACAATTGTTTTTAACCAATTCATTACAGCAGAACCACATGAGTTCATACTTCACTACTCTTCAGGATTTCACTAAACTCTGTGCTGTATAAACTAGAAGTTATCAAGGAAAATCCCTTACTTGCTCTGAGAAATGAATTCTACTTTCCTCAATACAGTGCATGGGTATTGGTCTTACACCAGCATATTTGAAGAGCTACATCTATTTCAATAAAAAGGATAGTCAATATCCAGCACAAAGATGTGATAACAGATCTTAATTTTGAAAAACTATGCAAATTCCTTCATCTCATTTTTATTTTCTTCCTCAGACTACTTTTCATTTAATCTGTAGTAAGACTGAAAAATTTCTAGAACACTTACAAAAATCTGAAAAATCTTTTTTGTTTCTTGTACAAACTGACACTCCAAAAATGTATTGCTTTCGGTTTCCTGCTAGATTTCTTGAGATGAAGTCATCACACACTGAAGAAAAAAAAATGCATTTTTTTAGTTTCAGGACAGAAATGTTTCACTGAATGGGCTTTAGCCAAGAATCTTGCCTTCTGTAGTTCTTGTTTTAGCAGGTAATTACAATGTCAATATTGCAATCAGGAGTTGAAATGAAATCTGCAACTTCAGAGAAATTTACAGATAAAAAGGAAGTTTCTAGTCACATGCTGAAACACTCCCCTGCCCACTCAGGGGAAGCGCTGAACATGTATTCATAGGGAAATTAAAAATCACGACGTGTGATCTTTAAATTAAAAAATTAAAGACTACAGAAATGTAATTACACTATAGAATTTGACTCAGCTTTAAAATGCAAAATGTTTTGAGTTAAAATGGAAGACCAAGGCATTTACTTCATTCCCTTCCAAGAGAATCTGATCTTAATTAAAGATATTGACAACTCAATCAAAATATGCAACTCATTTTTCCTCTTGGATAATATTCCTTTTCAGATACACTGTAAATGAGATCAGCTAAGAAATCAGACACTCAAACACATGGCAAATCTATTTTATGTACAGGAAAGCTCCCCAAACTTGACAGGTCAACAAGCAAAAACACTGCACAAGTAATGTGTTTTAAGCAATTTCTATTTTCCTTTGGTCTACAGGTCTTAGTTTTAACTTTTCAGCTTCCTGTAGTCAGAAGTACTAATGAAGGCACCTGCAGGCAACATTCTGCCTGCTACCCCTGGATGCCAGGCCCCTGTTCTGTAGGCTCTTCAGTCATATTTAGATAAGAATTGTCATTAAAAGAATTAAGACCAATGGCATACAATATGGGAATCAGAGATTCTGATCTTTAAGTCAACTGGATGAGAAGCATGATGAGTACTTCAAGATCCACTGCATGTATATATATATACACACACATTTATATATATCAAAAAGATTTAATTCTTCCCTCATGATCCAGAAATATACATTATGGGCTAAAGAAGTCCAGAGAACTCCATCAAATTGATTCATTTGCTGGCATAGTACATTCTGCCAAAAATCTACATCTGGATGATTCTAAACCATTTCAGATTCAACACCCTTGTAAAATTCATCCCTATGTTTAGGTACAAGCCCAATAACCAGTGATTTCCAGGAGATTTAAAAAGGTCATCAATGCATAATGGTGAAGCGGAATGAATGCTACTACTACAAAGCTTCATATCACAACTATTTCTCTTTGACTTTTTACATTGTTGTTGATGCTTGCTTTTGAGTAATTCAAAATAAAATACACTTTATATTTGTTGAAAACAACTTACACCAAATAGTTCCAAGGGCATATATTCTCACTTAAGTGTTGCAGTTCAGTTATATGTTCAACAAGGAGTTTAAAAAAAAAAAAAAAAAAAACAAAAAACAACCACAAAAACACAAAAACCCAGAAAAACCCAAAACAAACCCAAAACCAGTAGAGAACATGATCATGAAGGCAGTAAGAGTACTTCTCACAACTGTGACATTTTGATGCATTACACAGCAGCATCAGAGGTACTACCCAAGCCTTCCTGATCAATGGTTGTCTGCAACAGCCATTACAATCAAAGAAATAACTAAAAGTGGGATATGCTTTTCAGAAATCCTCCAGTGTGATGTTGGAAAGAATTAAAAAAAAAAAAAATTCTATCTTCAACATCCTGCCTCAAAAAAATGGTATATTATTTGCATGAACCTAAGTAGGCACCAGCCTATTTCCTCTAGAATGATCTGAGGAAAAATGACAAGCTCACAGGTAGTAAGACATGAAAAATGCCAGTAAAAAAAAATAAGAATAACTTGGCATCTTACACAAGAATATGTGAAATTCTTGTTCACTTAAAGTTTCTTCATCTAATTTAAAAGCTTTTTGGAAATATGCCCTCCCCTAACCACAATACCTGATAAAAATGCAAAAGGTCATGCCAGATAACATCATTAAAAATTTTTGGACTTGAAACGCAATTGAACAGAGGAATGCAATGAAGCTATCAGAAGTCAACAAAGCTTCAGAGGTTCAACAGGTATAACTACTAAATACAGCATGGGGAGAAAAGAGAAAAACATGGCTTCACAATGGGACCATGGCATGCCCTCCAACCAACTGCCAGAGAAGCCTACTTCTTCTAAAGCACTGATAAAATCCTCAAACCTATTTAAAATAAATACAGCTTAAATTCCTTGATCTCCCTAACCATAGGTTGACAGGCAGTTCCTCTAATCTGGCAATACTGAATCACATACAGCATCTCAGTTTCTGCACAGAGGTTTCTTTTGGCTTACTACAAACTATTTTACAGGATAGAGTAGATTCTGATTTGCCACTGATTTTTAGAAATGTCTCTTTTGTACACAATATTCCAGCTGAAATGTAAGTTTTTGATTGATAAGACTAAAAAGAAGAAGTAGATAAGAAGCCTTCCTAATTAAATTTTACCCAACAGCTGTGTTTTTCCTATTATTTAGTAAATAACATTTGCCAACTTATAAAGCATGAAATGCTACATACTTGAAGCAGAAGAAAGCCACCACCTACTGCAGTTGCTGCAAGCTTTCCGACTTTCTGGAACAAAAATCCCGCACACCTTAGGAGAACAAAACAAAAAAAACCCAGTCCAGTGAAGTTGTCTGCTGAACAATGCCACACTTCAAAATTCCTGACTACAACTATTACTATTTTTTCATTTAACAAAGCAAATGTATAATTTCACATTTTTAAATTTGAAAATCAGCATATTTAATACAAACAATATTTAATTAGTAATATCTACCACAAGACAACATCAGTAATGGTTGCTAGTTCATGGCTGTCTGTTGGCCCTTTTAAAGCAAACTTGAGATCTCCAGACCATGCCTATACACAAAAGCTGCATGCTGCTGTTAAATGTAGCATGTTAATAAAGCACAATGTAATAATATAACAGTGCCATTGTAACTGTTCCCAAATGGAAGGTAAGTATGTTATACCATCGTTTATATTAACCACACAACCCATAACTTAAATATCTTAGCTAAAAAGAAGTTACATCCCTCCCACAAGAGTTAGAATCAGCTGGGCCCCTCTACTGGGACATGACCTTAGTCTATTTTTAATGGATGAAAAGCAACTAGAAAATTCCTGTCTTGTTTGCAGCCTCCAAACACTCCCACATCAAATAGAGAACAGCACAGATACCAGTATCATAGAATAGTTTGAGCAGGAAGGAACCTCTGGAGATTGCCTGGTCCTGCCACCTTCCCAAAACTGGGCCAGCTGCAAAGTCCGATCTAACCTCCAAGCTCAGTCAGGTTGCTCAGGGTCCTAACTCAGGCAAGCATTGAATGTTTCCAAGGCTGATGATTCCATAACTTCTCTGGGCAACTCTGCTGGTGTCTGACCCGCCCCNCCTGCATATGAATACTGAATTCATATTTATATACATGAATACACACAACAGAGCATATACATCTACGGATACTGAAATGTACAGTTTCCACATCTTCAATAAGCCGGTTTTTATGTACGCCAGATGAACTATTCCCTAGAAGCTTCAGAGTTCATGTACACACATCTAACTTTTTAAAACAATTTTAAGGCTACAGAGGCAAATTAAAAAAAATTAGACTGAAAGCTAAGCCTGTACTCCTCAAAGCTGTACTGAGCCTGGACATCACTATTTCATTTTTAGTCTATTTCATCTTCTAAATCTTGCATAATTCTGTTTTAAAAGTTACTGTGCTACCATAATGTTGTTTTTCACTGAATTTTTTTTTTTAGAATACTGGAATAGATAAATACCATTCAAATACCTTTGACAAATAACAAATACCTTGACATAGCTGCTAAGACTGTGGCCACATTTTCCAGTTTAAGTTCTCATCTTTACTGTCTTTCACCATTAATTATTTTAGCATAACTATGCTGTGGTATCTCTCTTCAGTTCACATGACAGCAGACTGTTAATTTCTTCAAAATGGATTCAGCTGAATTTAGAGGAAAAAAAGTCCCTATAAAATGGGGCTCTTAATTAAAAGTATATTCTGCCACACATTTTTCTTCATTTCTTTTACCTATAAAATATGTCTTAGCCATAATATCATAACTAGGTTTCTAAAGCTATACTAGTAAGGAAATATGCTGTCCATACAAACAAAAGTTATATGCAGTAATTTTCCATTTATACCTTCTACTTTTAGAGTTCTGACATTTCCCCAAATCCTTTTCAGAATAATTGGTACGAGTTCCATCAGCTAACTGGTGTTTTACCAATACTACAAAACACTTTAGAGTGATGAGTCAGAGTAATGAATTAAGAAATTGTTCATGCATGAATAATCTTGATCAATGATAAAGGAAATCCCGTTAGAGAAGATACATTTATCTGCTTCAAATAGCCTTGGAAAGGGATCTTCTAAGAACAGTACAACGTCTAGCACAGTTATGAAAAGTGATGCTCCCTCACCAGCCAGTCACACCGCCCATCACAATCTGGGTAGCTACAGAATATTTTTCTACAATTGGTCCTGAATTCCGGCCAAACACACGATTCCACCAATGGTGACGCCGTGCATATTCTGTTAAATCCAACACTTCATAGGAATCATCGTCACTTTCACGTTCTTAAAAACAAAAAAAAAGAAAAAAGTTATTTTCTCAGTTATACAATAAATTAACAATCTATGTAAAAACCCCAAATATTAACAGAACCGTTTTTGGTATTAACTGGCTAATCCAATGGTTTAAATTGCAGCATCCAAGCTACTTATGGTCCAGCAGCTCACAGAACAAAGGATTTTGAGATTTTATGCCATCATCTTCAAGGTAAGGAGGAGAAGATTATAGGGAAGGTATCATCTACAAAATCCATGACTGGCACAGAAAAGGTGAACAGGAATCTCCTACCTGATCAAGTACAGAAACCAAGAGGTATCAGATGAAACTAGAAGGTAGCTGGTTCAACAGAAAAAAAGGAAGCCTTCCTCTCCCCTCTTTCACCCCCCACCCCCCAAAAGACCTGGTTAACCTGTGGAAAAGCTCACTGCAGGATGCTGTAGATACCAAAACCCGATGTGGACTCCAAATAATGACAGAACAAATTAAAGGGGGAGGGGGGGAGAAAATCCACCAAGGGCTGTCAGACACAAAGACAACAACCATGGCTAATGAGGTCCTGGGGTGAAAATCATTAAAAACAATCAGAGAAAGTATCACTACATGCTTACTCTGTTAATTCTTTCTTAGTTTATCATGCAGTTGATGGCTTTCAGACACAGGATGCTGGGCTTTCATCTGATCTACTACAATTGCTTTTATGATCTTAAGCAATGTGAAACATGTCTAACTTAAGAGAAAGCACACACATCTCGTCTGGATAGACCAAAACTTTGAAAGATTGAGAACTTCTGGCCTAGTGTTCTCTTCAGAGGGCTAGATAGCATATGCTAATAAGCCAAGAACGGACACTTCTGTTCCTTTTCCAGAACAGATGAAATGGATGAAGCTGGGACTTCAATTAAGTTCTATACTTGCAGTACAATTCCATCAACATTTTCAATAGGCCTCCTACAACTTCAGATTAGAGATCCTAAATACCACGTACTCAAACATCAAAGGGAAGAGATAGTTACATCTTTTTAAAAAAAAAAAAAATTTAAAAGCATATCATAGGTCTGTGGACATACATACATGAATTAATGCCCACGTCAGTTAAATATATTTAAGGTGAAATGTAAGTTCAGCAACGATGCTGGGACATTCCAAAGAGGAAGAGAAGTTAAATTACTACCTGGAATTACAAAGAAAGACTGTAGATATAAACATTCTATTAATAGTGTCAGCATCTTTTTTCAACTCTTACTCAAAGTATGGGTGAAAGGTTAGAGAATGCAAGAAACACACGTAGGTATGAATTCTTTCCCTTTATTATCACCTAAGTGTTCTTGAGTACTAAAACATAAATACCAAGACCCATAATACTAAAAAGTTGTTATTCAATCTTCTTTCTTTCCAACTTTGAGGTATCAACTGCAAACTGTTTAACATCTTTAAATGGCGAAAAACATAAAAACGCCATCATAATCTGTTAGTTCTGTTAATTCTGCCCCTAAACTATTATTCAAATCAAAACTCACACAGGTACAATACATTGCATGGAAAATAATAATAATAATGCTAGAGTATTTTCTATTGATAAAAAAATATTCCTTTTCTCACAGGATATCATGCATACTCCTCACACACATAAAACTGTGCCAAGGCTTTACACCACACGGCTATAGCAACACACTTAAAGATCTGTACGTTAGAAGGTGTGGAGACGACGGAGGCCAGGGCAGCCGCTCCTAGCTTCCCCAGCGCGCCCCGCAGGTTCGGTTCCGGAGCCCCCAGGCCTCCGGCCGGGCCCCCCCGACGCCCGCGCCCGGCACCTGCGACTCTCTGTCGCCGTGCTGCCGTAAGGGCTCTGCCAGCACTCCGCTTTTAAGGCGGCTTTCACCCGCGGGCCTGCCGCTTCCTCCCCGCCCCTGTCACACGGCTCCCGCCTAGATGGGATTGCGGTCGTTAAACCGCGGGACGCCACCGCGGAGCCCGGGGACGGGCCGACGGGGACGCGCGAGACCCGGCGCGCAGGCGCCCCGCCCCTCCCCCACCGGCCACGGGGACGGAGGGGGGGGGCGGACGGGGGAGGGGCAGAGCCCGGGCCAACCCTCCCCGGCCGCCGGCATCGGCGGGGGGACCGGGCTGTCCCCCCGAAAGGAAGGGCGGCCGCCATGCCTCCTCCCCTTTCCCGTAAGGGGACCGGACGGGACGGGACGGGACGGGACAGGACGTGTCGCTGAGGACGCGCCCGAACCCACGGGGAGCCCACTGACCTGAGGCGGTGCGGGGCCTCCGCGCCGCCATGTTGGCTGGTGTTGACAGCGGAGCCGGGCCTGGGGCCGCCTGGCTCCGCCCCCAAACAGCCGCTCCGCGCTGCCAACGGCCGCGCCGCTCTAGGCTCTCCCCCAGCCGCGGCACCGCCCCCTCTGCGGCCGCGGGGTGACAGCGCGCATGCGCCCGCCGCCCTCCCCTCCCCCAGCGGGAGCGCGGGGAGCGCTCGGGGACTCTCCCAGAGGCCGGCGCCGGGGAGGACTGTGGGGGCTGTAGTTCCCCGGGGGGGCGGCCATTTGGGCGGGGGGAGCCCGCCGCCCTGCCTTAGCGCGGGGCCGGCGCCCTGAGGCTCAGTTTCTCAGCAGTCAGCGCCTCAGCGCGGGGCTGAGGGCGTCCCCTCTGTCCCGGAAGGCTGAAGGCTACAGGCCCGAGGGGCGGCTCTCCCCCTGAGTCGCTGTGTGGTGGCCGGGCGAGTTGGTGGCCTGGGGCTTCTTGCCTGTTCGGTGGGAGACTTGTTCACCCTGGTGATACGTGTAAGGTCCTCAGAAAGTCTCCGAATAACTCTTTCTGTGGGTGAGGAGTAGAGCGGTGGCAGTGGTCATTGCCGGACAGCAGGCCGCACGTAGCTGTAGCGTACCGCATGCAGTGGGGACGTTTGAAAACGGGCGTCATGTTGCCATGGGCATTAACCGTCCCATAAAAATTAATTACCAGAAAAGAAAACAAAATGCAAGGCCCTTCAAAGAACAAAGGTTAAAGTCAATGTGAGCCATGAAACACTCAAAAAAAGTGAAATTTGGAATTGTTTGACCCCAGTTCACTCCTTCCGATGCGAAGGTGGGTGCTCTTGGTGTTGCTTTGGTGGGCTAAAAGCCACACAATTTTACTTCACTGCATTTATTTTGTTTTTATTGTGTGCAGCTCCATACAACTTTTATGGCCATAATGTAGAGGTAGCTGACACCGTAAGTACAGCTTCAGGAACGTTGTGGCAATATGAATATCAAGAAAGCATGAGAGTTGAATTATTATGAATAATAAAAGAAAATTGGAAACGAATTATTTAAAAATGTTTACAGTCTCTCATTTGGACTCTCATGCTGCCAATACACAAGATGGGCAATTATAATGAAAAAACCACACTTTTTCCTATGTCATAAAGCTATTTTTATAGAGTGAGATGTATCTCACAACATGCAAACTAAGCATTTAAGATTCTAATTAACCCCTTAATTACACCAGCCTTAACATATGTGCAAAAAAAAAAGAAAAACATATGTTCTACATGAAGGTACTTCTTAAATCAGCTCTGAGATTGAAGTTAGCCTATAAGATTTGAAGTTAGTGTATAAAATAGTGGCTTGCTTATTAACTGATTTTTATTACAAACGTGCCATCATGATAACCAGGTGATAGCATGCCAGAGAGAACTAGGTAATATATCATTTTCCTTAGGATTTTCAATAAGTCTATTTATGTATGGAACACGAATTTGTCTCATATAATTTGTTTTGACAAACACCTAACATCTTTGGACTTTTCATGTTTAAGCATAAAATATTTTTTCTTTGTATTCATTTCCCAGTCAGTAACAAAAAGCTTGTTGACTTCTATTGCTAAATGAATTACAATCTTTTTTCTCTAACACTAGCAGTTTATTAAAAAAAAAAGAGTTTGGAGTGTGTTATGCAGTCCTTATAATTAACAGTGGAAGGCAGCATGCTAACAAAACTGAAAATGCTTGGCTTCCTTCACGATGCCAAGACTGCACAAAAGGCAACCCAGCTAACTCATCCATGGTACCTCTAGAAAAGGTTCCCATTATCTAGGTATTTTGGGTCTTCCTGATTGTTGTCAGTCTGGGGTTATACCTGAGCGTATGCATGCACGATACCGGTTGCTGTAGCAGGTGATTTCCTGGCTAGGAGAACAAGGAAGGTGCTTTGACTAACACAGGCAGACCTGTTGGCTGTTTTCAGTTTTGCAACTGTTGATGCAGTTGCAAACCCTATAGCAGTTTCTATGGCTGGCTTTCACCTCTGTTTCTATATCTCGGGCAGATCCCAGGAGATAATTTTTTACTACTGTTTACTCTTCTGGCTGAGCATGTCCCTATGGAGCTCCTGCAACCTTTTGCTTCTCTTGTTCATTGTGTAGACGAGACTGCAGAAGAGATAATAGAGAGAAAGGATTTTCAGGATGGTCATTATAGCCACCTTGGTTTGTATCATCATCTCAGTAAGCGCTTTGAAATTTCTTATCCCATGCCTGACAGAGACAGTCTTAAGTCTGTCCAAGATTTCTAAGTCAGATGCCAGTAAGGTAAGGGAGGTGACTAGAAAGTCGTGCGTGGATTGTATGAGCCTGCTGGCTGAGATATTCTTCTGCTTTCTGTTGCTCAAATTTTTAATATGTGGTTTCACTATTTTTAGCTGATCATGCAGCAGCACTTTGCAGATGACTTTTCTCATGTCTGTACAAACAATTATATTAATTTCCCTTCAGAAGGCAGAGATGTATATGATCAATACTTTTTAAAGATTAATATTAGAAACTGCATTATATTCTACATGCAACTTCTGTTTGCATCAACTTGGAGACTGAAACTACAGAGTGGTGGTGTGCTTGTTGAATGGAGTTTGTCTTAAGTACTTAGGTGTGCATTGACAAAATGGTGGGTACTGAATTTGGTCTGAAGTTTAAGTATTGTCTTGTGACTTATCTGTTAGGCTGTGCCTGCATCTCACACACAATTAGCGGTCCAACTACTGCTCCAAACTTAATGCCACTGTCTTGAGGTCCCTCTGATCTTGGGCTCACTCTCCTTATTGATACAAATGGCTGCACCTTTCTCTCGGCTATACCCACGGTGCGGTACTCTCAGGATACCCACACGTCTCGTCAAGTGCATTCACACTACTTGTTGCCAGGCCCACAAGCCTTTGCAACATTTTTGGCAAGACTGTCCTTGCACTTGTTTTTTTGATCCCACCTGGGTGTACCGCACAGCTACGCCAGGCAGCCCTGCCTCCTTTTGCACCCCTCTTGCAGAGTCAGGGCAGTGGACAAGCTGAAAGAAGAAATTTGGGAAAGAGCCAGAGAAAGACCTTTCAGCAGGTTGCGGGACTCTGGTATCTCTCTTCTGGGATCAGGATCTCTCTTGTGGGATCAGGATGCACCTGCTTCCTAACAGAAGGCATTTCCCAGTGGGGTACCAGTTGTGTAGGGTGCAGTAGGTCTCTGGCAACCACAGCCACGGTGGGTAGTTCAGCCAGGTCCTCAGTGGCTCCTGGGTGGCTGCCGAGCATGCCTTAGGGCTGCACAGGGTCTGCGGGCACTGCTTGTGGGATTGGCTTGATGGCAACACAGAAAACGCCATCAGGATTGCTTTTGCTTCCTGCAAACTTCACAATGTGTGCAGAGGCAGCAAACCTAGTGGCTCCAGAGATCCAGAATATTTTGGAGGGCTTTTGACCAGCCCCACCGTGATCTTTGGCATAATTATGTTAGACCTTACTGAGGAGATCACATGTTGCAGCTGTATAAAAAACCCCAATGAAAATTAAGTGCACGTAGGTGCCACCTTCAAGCTATCCACAGGGACAAATTTTTCAAGGAAAGGTAGGCAATTTAAACTCAGGCCACATTTTGGCTTCACCCTTAAAGGCTCTTTAGAAACAAGCATCAGAAGAATTGTACAGAAAAATTGCTCTCTTTACAATCCCTGACTACAAGTTCAGACTGTGCATCCACCTTCTGACCATGTATCCATGACAAGCAAGTTCACTACCACAGCTTGCAAGAGAACATACATGGCATGCTTACCTTGCAAATACTAAAAAAATCCCACAATAAGCAACCCAAAAAGCAAAAAGCAGAGGAGAGCCCTCTAACCTTCAAACACCTGCCTGACTCCAATCATAACAGCTCCTTTGTGCTGCTAACCAGACTTCCAAGCTGGGACACGCATGCTTGAATTTTTAACCGTCTTGCGTGGTTAATTATAACAACTAAAGGCAACACACACTGCAAGCCATCTTCACTAGGCCATGTATGTGAATGAAACTTACATTCTCAGCAGATTTAACCTAGTAAATACAGTTTGAATAACTTGGCAATAAACATACTGGAAGGAGTGGATGATTCCTTTTCAAAAACCAGACTGGGCATGTGATTATTCAAAGCTCAGTAGGCTGGCAAATGGCAGAGAAATGTCTTCTCAGATACGGGAAGGGATTTGAGTTCTCAGTCCATCGAGATCCTGGGCAAGGGCTGTTGTAGGAAGGCAGCAGACTCTGGCTCTTGGAGGTTATGATCCTTCTGCAACAGCCGCCAGATTGTTTTTGGAGCAGGAGTGAAAGCTTTCACCAGGAGTTATCCCAGCTCTTTCTTGCCTGGCTGGCAGAGAGGGGCCATAATCCAAACTGTGATGCACTAGGAAGATGATAAAATGAA
This sequence comes from Pelecanoides urinatrix, assembly GCA_013400755.1. NCBI lineage: Eukaryota > Metazoa > Chordata > Aves > Procellariiformes > Procellariidae > Pelecanoides > Pelecanoides urinatrix. The sequence goes on from VZTQ01010868.1 coordinate 46,556, forward strand.
GAACCTCCTCCCTGTAGTTATTATGCTAAAAGACACATATCATTCTGTTTTGTGCCGTCGCCAGATGAGACTTTTGGCTTGCTTGTATTGGTTGTCTTCAACCTTCCTTTGTTGCTTTTCTTAGCTTTGTAAAATGTTGTTTAGTTATGAGAATTTTTTTCTGTTTTGTGATCATCTTATGAATTCTGCTTTTCCATTTTGTAGTCCTCTAATCCTGTAACAATCTCTTTCATCTTCATTTGTTTATCCTAATGAAATTTCAATTAGAAATTCTCACCACAATCCATGTATGAGGAGAGGAGGAAAGGGCGGAGAAAGGGATGTCTGTTGTCTAGATTAAATAACAGGAGTTTAAATTGTCTCTTGCCGAAGGATTAAACTAATAGGTACAAAAAGAAAAACCTCAAGTTTAGTGTGCTGTGAGAGGTTTTTAAATGGGCAAGAACCAAAGGCATCTCCAAAGCAAGATGCACTGGATCCACAGTACCTGCGTTTTAATTATTAAACAAAAATGACGGTTAGTGTCAGGTAAGGCTGCAGCAGGATACATTCCCATGACCCTAACCTGGAAAAGTAAGGAAATAAAAAGTTAAGGGGGGGAGATTGATCTTTCCACATAGTTGGTTTTTTTTTACAACATTGTTAAAAATGCAAGCTGATTATCCATTAATCTTTTGATCTCACCTCTGATCTGTTACTAGGCTTGGACTGCAACACAGAGCTTTGACCATGACTTCATGCTATTGTATAAATCCCATCAATGTGTTTGGACAGTCTGTATGCCATGCATATGGCAAATGCTGAGAGGGGGAGAGGGGAGCTAAGTTTTGTGGCAGAGCACAAGTCTGGTGAAGTTAAGCTCATTATTGCTTTAGGATCTCTCCGGGAGGTAGCTAATACTTAAGCAGTGGGAGCAGACTGCAAAAGGAGATGGACTACTGTGACTCATGAAGGTTAATCTTGCACAGTCAAAATGCTTAATAAAGACTGGAGTGTTGAGCTAAATTTGAGGCTTCTTGTGATTACCTAGGCAAATAGAGGGCAGGGAGGGGAATTGAGAGTCTTAAAAAAGCAGAAAGTCTTGCAAGGCACTGAAAGGTTGTCTTTAATGTGATACAGGTCTCAGCGAGATGCAGTTCCTGTCATATTCTTGTTAAAAACTTTTTTCATAAGTGACTTTTTCTTTCTTTTTTTTAAAGAGTTTTGCGAAGTTTGTGTTCTTAATTTTTTAGTTTTGTTACAAGTAAAAAAATAAAAGGTTTTTAACTTTCTGGAGGTAACCTTTCATCTACTGTATATCCTTATTATAAAATTTCAGAAAAGGGTACTGACTGTAGTACTGTATTATTTTAGAGAAATTATTTAAACAGCTCTTAGCCCTGATCATGCATATAGTGATATATTTTATTTTTAAGTTGTCCTTCAGAGACAAATAGCTGATTCCCTTGTTATGTCTTGTAGGTATTCAGGAGTTCCCTGCCACTGTCACTTAAGTACTCGAACAAACCAATGGAGAGAGTGAGAACATGGACTGACAGAGGACCTTCTGGCAGTCTATCTCGCAAAGAAAATGTAAGGAATTACTTTTTTAGAGAAGCTGTGATGATGAATCAAGCACACATACCACTTCCACACTTAATAGGAACAGATGCTCCTATTAAGTTTCTGTAGTGTAAGTGCACATAAACAATTAAGAGAAAAATAAAACACTTTTGCATAGCTTTTTACAAAGCTAACAGTAATAGAATAATAACTGGGCAGGGCAGATTTAGAAACAATCAACACTGAAAAAGTTGAGGACCCTCCAGAAATGCCATCTGAGTGGCAAAGAGCCCAAAGAATTTTAGACTTTTCTGTTTGTGAAGCCCCGCACCAAGAAAAGGTTAAAAATCCTAAACTGAAGGAAAATGTGGTAATAATGTTTTTCATTTTCTTGCAAGAAATGAAAAACAATACAGAACTGTAATGAGTAAACACTAGACAGTATACAAAGAGAAAAGGTAATTCATGTGAGTCATCACTGCTGGTGAGGAAAAACCTTCAATCAGATACTGCTCTGCTAATCATAGGTAACATTCACTGAAACACCTGGCTGCTCTCAGCTCACCTCAAGCTTATGAAGAGTCCTTCTAAAGCTTCTTCAGCGCTTCCTATTTTTGGCTGAAATAAAACTAAATAAACTTCCCCAGAGAACTGGAAACATGCACATGGCCAACACAGTCAAGCATGAGGCTCCTGGAGTACATGACTGCCGCCAACTGCCCCATTCCCTGTGGCTGTATCCACTTCCTAGATGCACATCTCAAAATAACATTTCTCTGCCCAAAGGACTAGCTTACTTTAGCGGCCCTGAGATTAGGTGAATGGATTTGTTTTTCAAGAGTAATTTTCCTGCAGAGGTTGAGGCCCCTGGCAACCAGGGAGGGAGACTGACAAATCAGAGAGCCATTCCTTATTGCACTCGTACAGAGTAATAGTACTTCATCACCAAGACTTTTCCTAACTTCACAACAGCAATGTCAAATAAAATTCAAATAATTTCTTTATGACAAAGATTAAGTCTTGAGAAATTCCCCAAAGCATCAGACTGTCATTTAGTTACCTTTCAAAGCTCAATAATAATAGACTATATCACAGCATTGTTTCCAGTAGCACTGTTAATTTTTCCAGGTTTTAAATACTCAGATCTTGATCTCTGATAAAATAGTAACACAGTTTGACAAAAATTGAAAGCAGACATTGCCTCTGATAAAACTGTTCAAAGACAGATAATGTTCACCTTTTCCGCCTGATTTCCATTAATATTTGTTTCTGTGGAAGTATTCTGCCCACCATGACTCATCACCACTGATCATCTTCAGCACTTACAGTCTCTCCAAGGACTCGTCAATGATTTTTGGAGAGCGAGAGCTACGCCCCCCTAAAGAAGACCAAACACTGCTGTGCAGAGCTTTCAGCACATGGCAGGACAGAGGCAGTGCCGTCTGCTGAAGCTATTTGGGACATAATCCTGAGCTGAACATCTGCAGCAGCAGCAGCGATCCTGAGTTTGACTGAACCTGAAAATGGAATGGGTAGGAATTAGAGGAGGAAATCTAGCTTCTCTTCCTGTCATTAACTCATTGCATTGACAATAAGCAAGACACTCTGCCTCTATTTACAGAAGTTTTGGTTGCCAAATATTTCCTGGCGCTGATACCATCTGCCCAGTCCTACAGGCTGCAGCAACAGTGAGAGCGTGGTAGCAAGGACTCCAGTTCAGCCATCAGTGTTTTAATGCTGTTCTCATTCAGTCTTGTCTAGAGTTACTCGGAGGAGGATGACAAGTGTGAGAGATTTGCTTGGTCCGCTTTCCAACTGGAATCAAAACTAGCATGTCTATTCTTCTATTCACAAAACACATACTCACTTGGAAGAGGGCAAGCAAGAGCAACAGACCTACATGCAGGCAGGATCGCTTCCTGGAGGAATCTGCTTATGTTCATTTTTAAAATTCTATTTCGTACTGAGGGCTCTCTCTGGGTATTTGTCAGATGGCAAACCTCATTTTGAATGTGGAGCTTGTTTGCTCCCTTTTTCTTGTACGCCAACGTTTGGCTGAAGTTTTTGCAGGGAGTTGTGTGGAAGCTGCGGCAGCCAAGTTGTTTCTCAGTGCTCAGCTCCAGGAAGCTGTATGGGTGCTGCACGGACATAGGTCATGCAGGAGGACTGATCTGTATGTCACCTGGCGGAGGAAGAGGTTATGGAGCAGCAGCTGTTGGGCACGGTCTTCAGCATATGCATAAAAAGGTGCAGTAAGCAGAGAGACAGGCGTCGTGATACAAAGGAGAAGGGGAGTCCTTCCAGGCTCTGGAAAAACCTGGCTAGTACCTAAAAGGTGCTGAAAAGTGTGAGAAAATTGAAGCTATGAAAAGGTATAGGCCTTCTGTATGTATGTGCGCATGTACATTTTTATATATTACCTGAGGTAAGGTCAGGAGTGACTTATAGTTTGAAACCTTTCTGTGTCCATTTACCTCAACTTCCAGATTTCTAAAGATGTGGATGCTTTCAGGACTGCCCCAAGACCCAGCTCCTGGAAAGCATGGACAGTTACGTTGCCAGGGTATTTTCTGTGTTAGCATTAAGCTCCAGAGGCCTAAATAGATGTGCTTTGGGACTCTGCTTCTCTGAAGTGACACCAACCCATCAGTTGCACCACAGAGCTACGCCACGCTGGCTGGAGCCACAGAAAGGTGGCAGGGGTCTATGAATCTCAAAATAGTTAACACCCATGTAGTCACCACACAGCAGCATCTACCAGAGGGAATTACAGCAGGGATGCACATCACCCACCAACTCTTGTTCAGCTGGGACCTCACCCTGGAGTTATCAGGAAGGTGGTGAAACCAGGGAGGATGTTCTGATAATGATCACTACTGTAGACATACTTTATCTCTTTCTTGCTTACTCATGACGTATCACCAAAGTTAAAAAGTAAACTAGTGAGTGGATCATAAAGCTGGGCATCAGCAGCTCAATATTTTTGAAATACAACTTTGCAGCACATTACCTATAAACCTTGCTTTACAGTGTTTGGTGGTATTTATACTTTTGCTTATTTGTATTTTGCACATTTTATGTGTTTTCTGTATCCCATAGGCAGTTCCTGAATTCAATTTAGATTTTTTTTTTCGCTGATTGATCAGGACCAGTAAGTAATCTTTAGAAAATTTGTTCTGTTTGTTCCTGTCTTCTTCCGAAATGTGTTTGATGAGTGGGTGATTTGTTTGTGCTGTCGTTATGAAAACCATATGTTGATGTGGTCTTATGGAGGAGTGTTTTTATTATTTTAAAAGTTCAACTAAGGATGTTTCCAAAGGAGTCATAATTGCTCTTCTAAGTACAAAGGCTGAACAATGACTGGCTTACAAATAATGCCAAAAATCTGTTCAGCTCAGTCTAATTATTTCAAAGACTAAAATCTGTTTCTCAGAAATGTCTTCCTTCCTTCAGTTCCATCTGAACTTTTTAACATGCTAGGAAAGTTATGTTTACTCAAGTTCTCTGAGGATTTATAGTCCAAGTGCTGGGAACGAGGGAAAGTATCCACTTTTTCACGTATATGTCAATGTATGCAAAAACCTTAAGGCTGCTCCTGTCTTCATGTGAAAGGCATTGTGCCACAGCATAACTGAGGATGCATCCTACAAGGACTTTTGAACATAGGTAGGTTTCCTGGGTGAACAGGATGAGGAAAGTGTCGCTGCTCAGATGGCTGAATCGCCTTGGGGGTGTGTGCAGGAACCAGATCGGTGTTGAGTTTTGTGTAGGATACTTGTGACCTCCATGAATAAAGGAACCAGCACAGTTTGAAGCAGACAAAGATTTTCATTTGTGGGCCATTTGGCTCCTGTCTGTTAGGAGCATAGGACCAAACTCCTGGCTGCCAATCTGGTGAAACACCTATTTTACAACACTTGATGAAAAAGGGCTATAAGTCAACGCCTAGTGCTTCTTCTCTGCTGAGATGAGCCAAGTGTAAGACCCCATGCAGACTACCCGTGCTGCGGCATTTGGTTGTCCTTTCCATGGCCGTGGTCAAAACAGGAGGGAATTTCCTGCCGAGGGACTGGCGGCTGTACTGATGCCGGCTGGTCAGTTTTGCTGGAAATAACTTGTGCGGCTCTTTGGCATCGCAGGTCAGCAAGGGACAACTGCTGAAGACTAGGTTTTGACAAAGATGTATAAATTTACTCCATAAATATGAGAGATCTGTTGACATCTGGGGGACTACATGCAATATAAGGAATGTGTGATGAGTGTAATGGTGGTAAAATTGGTCCCTAAATTGGCTGGTCTCTAAGGGACCAAATACTACGCTGGCAAAAGGAGAATCACTGGAAGTGCCTCAGTGCTCAGTAAAAGCTGCTAAAGAGGGAAGTATATGGTAGAGATTCAACTATATATTTTATATATAAAATATTAGATAGGGACTATTATTCAATGCTGCAGAAGTAAAGAAAATGAAAAGAGGAAATTAGCTGTGCAGCTGGCCAAGACCTTGAAAAGGACAGACTTTTCAGAGTAATTTTCAGAAAAACAATTGAAACCTCCCTGCTGCAAAGCCTCCTACACAGCCCTTGCAGAGAGCATTTTAGAGGAGAACTTTAAACAAAGGAGTGCAATAGCATGGCAACATTTTTGTGAGCAGCAATATGGCAAATAAATGCTACACATTTATAGGTGCATGTCAGCCAAAATAAGTTACTGATAAAGCTGCTTTCTTCTGGGTTACAGTAAGAAATGAACAGGGGGGAAAAAAGTAGAAAATAGTAATTCTGTGATGAGAGACAACATGTCATACTAAGTGTCATACTAATGCACCTTGAAAATATATGCATATATATAATTTAAATGTTATATAAACCATGCATATATTATATAAATGCCATTAGGTTATAAATATTACCTGAAATAAATGTACATGCATTTCTATTTTGTGTGTGTCTATGTACATAAAACATATATATAATGTAAAATCTATATTGTTAAGATTATTGGTGAAATGAACTGTTTCTTTTTATCCATAATCCAGCAAGGGTATAGAGGAAATTGGCCTGGTGGTCAAAACCACAGCCTGGGATTTGAGTTTAGGTGTTATCTTGTCTCAGACCTCCTACATCATGCTAGGTGGGGGTCTCTATGCCTTAACTGCAACACATCTCACAAAGAATTTAAGAGGATAAATTATTTAAAGAATGAAAAACCCAAATCCATAGTGATCAGGGCTAGCTACATACCTTAGATGAACAAAATAATAATAGGTGATTTTTTCTGAAGGATTCCTTTATGGGAATTCCTGCTCCATGTTTCCTGGCTTGCAGAAATACCTTCTGCTAATCATTGACTTCTGGGATATCCTATGATCATAGCATGGGGTTTGAAAGGCAGTGTGAATGAAGAACTCTGTCATGGTTGTTGACTGAGGAATGGGAAGTTGTATTCCCGGCTTTGCTTTGGTTTCAATCCAGGTTCATTACGGTCGAGTGCAATAGACTTAAAAAACGAGTCAGGCCATGTTGGGGTATTCTCACACCGCCACTGCAGGGCACTGCAGACGTCTAACTGGAAACCTCTGTCTCCGGAGGACCAAAGTCACGGGTCTCCATGCTCCCAGGGGACACCTGGGACACCGGTGTGAGGACACCGGGAACCTGGGACACAGCTTCACATGGTGCCTGCCCTCCCTGCGCAGTCGCTTGCTCCCGCCCCTTGGCTGGAGCTTCCTGGCCCCTCCTCATGCTAACCCTGCAGCGTGCATTGCTGCAGAAGGGATCGGAGCTGACAGTCATTCTGCCCCAAAAAGAGGTTTAGTGCAGGGAAATATGTCAAGAAAAGACACGGCAGTTTTTCTCATTTTTTTCCACCAGGCATATCTTATAGGCCTTCCCTGCTTGGCTTGGCATAGAATCATGAAGTCATAGAATCATAAAGGTTGGAAAAGACCTCTAAGATCATCGAGTCCAACCGTCAACCCAACACCACCATGCCCACTAAACCATGTCCCCAAGCGCCTCATCTACACCTCTTTTAAATACTTCCAGGGATGGGGACTCCACCACTTCCCTGGGCAGCCTGTTCCAAAGCTTGGCCACTCTTTCAGTAAAGAAATTTTTCCTAATGTCCAATCTAAACCTCCCCTGGTGCAANTACACTCCAGTTGCCCAAAAAACTGGAAGTGACTATAATGTTGTTCATATTTGTTAATCAAACCAAAGAACAGAACCCTCTCCTTTAGTTGGCTGTGTCATAGCAAGAAGACAAGCAACTTTAAAAAAAAAAAGGCAACGTTGGGCTTGTTGCAGGATATTTTCTTGTTGAATATTCCCACTGGGGTTCCTTTTGGGTTGTGCTAGCCAGAACAGCCAATTGGGGACACTACTGAGCGTTGTTAGTCTAAAGTAGTGAATCACTCCTTTATGAAGTTGTGTTTGCTGTAGACTATGTTTCTAGCATGATCAGCAGGAAAGCAGGTATTGTAACAATCTAGGTATAACGCTATCCCTATGTCTGCTGCATGGCACCGTGTGCCCATTATTAGTGGAGGCCAGCAAGACGGACAGGATGGTGGCCTTCCTAAAGCTGAACTGCAGCTAAACCCTAGGGCAAATTTCTGGTTTAGCTCCTAGACAGAAACCCACCCACTAGTTTTCTTTGGGAAGAACAAGAATTCAAATATTGGTTTGGCCTGAAAATTGTTCTGGCTACCTTGAAGGCAAAGGGAAGGTGATTCTGCAAAGCCACAAGAAGAAAGTATTTTGATTCACAAATAATTTCTCTGATTTAAAATGTTAATTTTTATCTAACATTTTCCTTACTCCAAAATCACGTTGGGTTTCAATTACATTTCCTTTAAAACCAGAAAGTGATCATACTGAAATGCAATAAAAGGAACTAAAAATATATTTTTTTCCTCTTTGTGCCTTTCCCTGCCTCCCCAAATGTTAGAGGAGCAAAACTGGATGCTACTGTTGCATGAATTTTGGGGCAGGAGCAAATGGTGCAAGATGCCATCAGGGAATCGGTATATTTAGCACAGAAGGGGTATTTCAGAAGAACTTCTTAGCTAGAGCTACATGCAGATGGGCTGTGGCTCTGGTGGAATAGCTGGCAGGTGCTTCTGTGTTTAACTGAGCTAACCGAACAAGGAGCAGATAAAGCCCTCTAACTGTGCTCACTCTATGCAGTTACATACCTTGCACCAGATGGATTAAAAAACCCTGAAATGCACAGGGTAACAAAGGGAAAGGAATATGCGTACATATAGTCAGTGGTAGAGAGAAGGCAGCAGCTGCTCAGGGTTCCCTGGGTGAAGGCAGGGTTGGGACCTGCCAAGAGACTAAGTGATGGTTTTACAACCCACTTGTCAGGAAGGGTAATTCTGAGGTAATCTGTACCTGAGATGCTGCCTTCCTGCCACCGGCAACAAGATAATATCCCTCTGTCCCTACAGTGTCCGTTTTGAAGGAAAGGAGAGAAAAGCAAGTTTCTCTTTATCTCAGGAACAGAAGAAATGTCGTTATCCTACACAGAGGCAGAAGTGTACGTAAGACTTGAAAGATCTGCTGGTATTCTGATGCTAAATGTTCTTACAGTTTACACTGCCACTTTCACACGTGCAACACAGATATGAAACACTGCCAAATCGATTGTCTTGTTACTGTTTGCCCATCCTTTGCAAAGTTTTATGTAGCTATAGATTATGCAGAACAGAGGAGATACGGGCCTGCTCCTAGCAGGATCCATTCATTGCCCTGTAATGGATTTTTATCAGTTTGTAATGAAATGTGAGGAATTAATCACAGCTCAATTACACTTATAAATATATTGCTGTATTTTAGCATGGGTGTGCATGTTTATCTGTTTTTAATTACCTGGCAAATGCGAAGTTAGGATGCTAGAATCAAATAATTCAAATCTGTCCCTCAATGAACGACATCACTGCCTCACCACACAAAGCCAGGCTGGGAATGAGCGTAAAGAAGCAGGGAACAGGGGACTTTCCCAGCTGGCAAGCAGGAGGACTGGCAAATCCAAGTGGTCAGAAAATCTGATGAAAAACTGATCCCTATTCTCCCTCCTTGTGTTTTACTCCCACGTCTCCCTTTCTCAGCCTGGAATTCATTGTGCTTGTTTCCAGCAAGTGCCCGCCTTGACCACTCGCCTTACTTTTGGGGTGAGGTAGGTGATCCTGTGCTTCATCCTCGCCAGCCAGGCAGTGCTGCTTTGGGTTCAGGCATCTCTCTGCCCTCTCAGCTGGCTCAGATTTATCCCAGGGTTCTCCTTTTTTTTCTCTGGATCAGTAATACTGGCTAGCCCAGTTTACTTTTGGCCTTGCCTACTGGGAATGTCAAATGAGGATAAAATTAAACGGTGGGTAGACAAAACATACAGATGTTTTTCACAGTGAAATGCGATACATATTAAAATCAACTCATTTATTAGCACTCATGTTGTGAACTTACTGAGCGCTCTTAGTTAACAGATACAGTTCCTAGCTTGGAGTTCCTAATGCCTAGTGCTGCAAACAGCCGCTGTTTACAAAATATATGGCATCTTCCACAGAATAAAGAAAAAATGAGATACGAATTTTTATTTCTTTCCAACAAAGTCTGTAAAAAAGTCCTTTGGTACCTTAAACATACAGCAGCAACACAGTCTGCTCTGAGTAACTGTGTTCGCTGAAGTGCAGTCTTGTACAAACAGTGTTTAACATATAGTATCACGCCTTTTCACTTCTGCATATTAATTTATGCTGACATCAAAAGAATTTGAATAGCATTTCATAAAATCTCTTTAAATTCTTAACTGATACAGAGATTCCTGCGCAGTGCTGAGTTCAGTACTTAGTGCTAGACTGTAATGAAAGCTGCTCAAGCAATAACAATATTGAAATAAGGAATGGAAGCACGTCATGGAACTTCAGAGAGAATCCAAGGGTCATCATTTCACGCTCGGGATCATGTGGACGTAGGTAACACACATAAGCAGTTTCCATGCGGGGGACTGCCCAAAGCAGGTGGTAGAAGTGAGCACAGTTTGAATAGACTGCAGGTTGTCCATCGTAGTTATGTAAATGAAGGTCTGTCATGGAGAAACTGAAGGGTGTGAACATTTGATCTCAGAAGGTACCTCCAGCGGCCGGAGATGCCTCTTAAGTCCTCTCTTCTCTGACTGTTTGAGATATCCAGAGCACTTAGAGAAAGACAACCTGAACACACACAGAAACCACACATGCATCTGTGAGGTCTTGTCTAGCCCTTTTCACCAACCCAAACACTGGTACCTGCTCACATGTCTGTCTTCTGGAAGTCTCTACCCTCTCCTTTACCCACAAGTCCAAAGACCCACTTTTTGAGGACTCTCCTTCCTGTGAGTTTCCTCCCCTTCTGGGTCTAGCAGCCAGGTGCGCCTCTTCCCCCTTCGATAGACCATATGGATTCAGTCCTGCTCCCCCTCCTCACCCCCGGATTTGCACAGCTCCCCAGGCACAGGCCTGCAGGTGCGGCCGCCTTCGACAGAGGCTCTCCTGGCCGGCTGCAACCATTACTCAGCAGTCCCTCCCTGGCCGTCACTGGTTTTAAACACAGACGTACGTACCAATAAAGGGGGATTTTGAAAACAAATTGCTTCTAATTTACACAGAACAAACTTTATTTAAAGAAGTATTCCGTGTGCCCCCACAGGCGGGCTACCTGGCGAAGGACGGCCGGTCGGGCACGATGCTGTGTCCCAGTGGCCGCCTGTGAGCATGGCCGCGTAGCGCTGGTTGGGAACAAAGCGCAGGACCCTACTGCCCGCCGCTCCCATCAGGCCAAAACACCTTCTGGCCTGGTTTCAAACTGACATTTAGAACTACTCAGCCATAAAGAGAAGCAATTCTTTAAAAAGGTACTAAAATTAAAAAGCTAAATTGCTTCTGCTCTTCAGGTGAAAAAAATTAAAACAGGCAGCAAAGTACAGCAGGGGAGCAAAGAAGGGGATGCAGCGGGAGCGTGATGTGATCCAGGGAGGCAGGTGCATTCAAGGGCTTCACTGGGCACCCCCGAAAGGTGCGTGTCGGAAGGTGACTCGTCCGTCATGCAAACTGGCACCACGTAACTCAGGAGAGAGGCAAAAAGCTGTAAAAAAACCCCTGCACTGAGCTGGAAGACTTCTTCAGTTTCTTATTCATCATTATACATTTTTGTTCTTCTAAATATAGAAAAACATACTGTAGAAATTACTGCAAAGCATTCTCGATTACTTGGGTATAAATAAGGGCAAATTATGTTCCACTTGTTATTGGAAATGCTATTTACTGCGTCATACCCTGCACTAATTTTCATAGTTACACAATATGTTACTGTTACATCAAGTCAATACGACTTTGGAAGTGTACATGAGGAAAGATCTCAATCACAGTGACAAATTAAATGACCATAGGCAATTATCATGAAATAAAAAAAAGCATATTTATACCATGCATAAAATTAACCTAGTCTATCTTTTGTGATGATAGTCAAAGAAAATAAGTGCAAATAGATCCTTTAGAAGACAGGGTAATAATTACTGATTACAATGCAGTTAGGCTGCTTATGTCCGAAGTATTAAGTACAATTCTACAAGGTCTTAAGCCATGTTTTATAGCAGTTTTTGATTGATTTTGCTACTGTAAAACATTGTGGTTTCTAAGTTACCAAACACCACATTTTTTTTCTGTGTTAACTTCCATTTATTTTTATTTGGAAAAGAAACATTTTTTCAGCACTGTGGGCATTATATCAATTTCTTTCATAGTGATCCTACAGTAACCTCTACGCTAATGGCATCTGAATTAACAACAAAGCAAAAGATTTTTCACTCCCAACCTCCCAGCAGACAAACTGATCAATAATCCAGAATTATTTGGCTCTTTCATAATTCCCCATATAAAATAACTACTTTATGCTTGATGTAAGAATAAGATGACTAATCCTGGCTGTTGTGGAAAGCAGCTGTTTGCTAAACCCATCTTCAACTTACTGCAAATGAAAATGTCATCTGTAAAGGTCTGTGATTTTTTAGGACAATTCATCACAGTGATTAGGCATCTCCTGAAGCAAGACGTTATCGACTCCTGGTTTGGAAGAGTTAATTCACTCTGCTGCAAACTGATGTGAAATGGAGGAAGGGAAAGGAAGTTTTAGCTTTGATATGAAAAATGAGCAGAATGAAACTGAGAGAGACATCAAAAGGGAGCTCTTTATAGAAAACACACTATAAAGCTGAAATTCTGCTGCAGTCTCCCCCCTATTCATTCCCAGCACTCCGGTCAGCAGAAATGCTAACCGATGACCGGTTCTGTGTGCTTCTTGGTCCCTTCCTACGGCAGCATAACCTCCAACTAAGCTACCCACCTCCGCAGCATCAAAACTGTGTAAAATGTTACTATTGACCCCTGTTATTTGCTTTCCTTTCAGTGAATCCTCAGCATCCATCTTTATACAAAGGTGTAGCTATATCCCATAGACCCTGAATTAATAAACAGAATGCAGTTTTGACTGGGACAATGCCTAATTAAGAGGGCTGCCACTTGTTCCTGTAGGTAAAGGGGTAAGCTCGGCCTCCAGAATATTTTTTCCAGCAGATTTGGATTTCCAGAGATTGAAAATCTTGTAGTCGCTCCATGTGTACAGCCCTTAAACTAAACTGAAATAGATGGCAGAACTGAAAAATAAGACTGACACAGTAAATCACAATGATTTATGAGCAGTTAGGACTACGGGAAAATTTACTCCTTCCCATTTATTTAAAAATAAATACATTACTTATTTATAGTCTTCATTCTCATGCAGCATAGAATACTTTGGGATTTTCTTGCCAAATTGAAGTAATTGGATTTCACCAATTATAGGGTCAAATTCTGGTATCCCTTGCATGCGTGTATATGCAGTTTCAATTTCCTGGATGCAGTACAGATTTTAGATATTAAAACCCTATTTTATTAGTCATCCTAATACATCCAACCAATAAGGAATTAATCACTGATTTTTACATGTCTTTTCCTATCTGGTTTCAAATGTTCAAAGCAGTGATTTATGCTGCCATGTAGACATCAGTAACTAAATGTTTGCTAATAATTAGCCTGAATCTTAATTTTTAAATTTCATCTATTTTCTTTCATTTTCTTTAATGATTTGCATTCTAGTTCCCTTCTTGATGCTGTAGGGCTTCCGCAGCTCATATGTTTGAATTGTATATCAATCCTGAATATTTAAACCCATTTTAGAAGAACACACAAGTATCTGGCAAATTTTGGGAATGGGATAACCAGGAAGCACAATAAACATGGTCGATATTCCCTTTTTTTCTGACAATTTTAGTCTCTGAAACTGTAAACACATAACATCAAACCTTGGGATCCAAACCTTAGGGAGCTTACTAACTCTACTCCACTCTCCACTCCTCGAGAGATTGTTAATTAGGATAATCAGTAACAGTTTCATGCTTGGTTTTTTTTACATCTTGCTGTTTAAATTATAACTTTTAATCTCTCTGTCAGTTTTCTGTTCTTTTATAAATCCCCTAGCTATTTTTCTGCTATTGAGAGGAAACTGAAATCAGTATTTCAAATGTGATCGCAAAAGCTTTCTGAAAAGAAGGCAATATATGTTGGTCTTTTAGGTCATATCTCTGCTATTCAAAATTGCATTGGTCTTTTCCTGTATCTACTTGCCCAATGCCGCTTCTAGGTTTCATTCAGCATTTCTGTCATCCAGGTTTGTCGCTCCCCTGGAACAGCGTTGCTCTTGATCACATTGCCTTAGCAGCATTAAGTCACACTTGGCCAAGAGTTCTGTCATTTTTTGTTTTCAGTCCTGCGTTTGCATTATCGCATTCCTCTCTGGTGTTTGCATGCTAGAATTCATGCTAATTGTTAATAATCAACTTCCTTCCTCTGTTTCTGAATGACTTGTCAAGATACCAAATAGGACATAACAGTGCTCCATGTCTCCCAGCGTTCCTTCCAGCCTGAGACATTTATCCTCATCCCTGGTTTAGGAGAGTGCTTGCATTCCACGTAATCTTTACTTAATCCATGTAAAACTGAATGACATGCTGTCAAATCTTCCACTGAAGTTCCAGTTATACTTTACTTGCCACGTTCACTTCACTGACTAATCCTGTGTTTCTCTATTCAGTAGTCATGTAACTGGATAGGTTTACTGTGTTTTTCAAGTTTGTTTTCTTATTTTGAAATAATTACAAAAATAGCTATGCAAAGGATGCATAATTGGGAATACAAAATTGTATGCAAAACTATTTATCAATTAAACAAATAAGTCTGAACTACAAAAAGTCCACAGAAAGACACTAGGAAGATCGTCAGACTTAAAATTAAGCAGGAAAAGAACATTTCAACTACAAAAAAAACTTTAGACAGAAACATAATTTGGGATTCTGGAGATCAACTGTAAAGAGAAAACACCAAAGAGTGCGTTAAAACAGTAAGAAGAAAACAATAAAGAATTTCTTAAAATTCTTGAAATAAGTAAGTTTCAGGAACAGCAGAATCTGGAGTCTGGCCTTCACCCTACAAAGTCTGGTTTTTATCACTAGTTGAAATAGCAGAAAGAACTTACTTTGTTTTAATTAAATAAGATATAGGCATTTGGAACCATTATTAGTTGACATTTGACTGAAAGTAACAGACAGATTCTGAAACGTGTGAAAGCAAATTAAGGATATAAGGTTCAGGTATTTCCATGATTAGTTTAACTTATGGGAATACCAGGGGAATAAACCCATTTTTTTTTCCCTCTGGTCACCACACTAGGAAGTTACTTACCTTTTGCACAGTTCATTAATGGTGTTTTTCTTATTTGGTATTTCTTGATTTCACAAAAATGTATGTGGCGCAAAAAATAACAAGACACATAAACATAAATGCAAGACTATTTTACTAGATGCAGTAGCAAAAGAACAAGAAGAAATAATTTTATAGAGGATCCTATAAATGTTTAATATATTTGCAGGCTTGACAACAAACAAAAGATGGATAAAATGTTAAAAGAATATACATAATTGACTAAGTAATAATAAAAATGCTTGGGGTTTTTAAATTACTTTTATGCACGATACTTTATGATGTACTAATGTTAGGCCTGTTGATGATCCTCAACCCTGCTTGAAAGCATTTGTGCTACAAGGCTTATTTAAATAGCCATTTCAGTCAGATAACTACTTTTAGTTAATTCTAGTTTTCTTCCTATATGCTGCTCAACCTTTTGTGCTTTAAATATGATTTTCTTTAGCCTTTTCCAGCTGCATTTATATTGGAAAAATGTAATAATGTGCCTTTACATCTTCTCCACAAGACTCGGCCTGTTTGTTTTGGTTTTCACGAAATCAAATACCTTGGCAGTACTGCATTTTGTATTCTCAGTTCTTATTGTATTGAATTTAAATATCTCATGGATGTTGATTCACAGTTTTGAATCTGTACTATGTGAACAATAGCTGACACTGTTTTCCCTAGTAATTATCACGAGAAGAATAATTTTTTTTCTTTCCTGTGATACTTTTCAGGTGGATCAGCAAGCTGATCTTGCTTTTTGCACAGCCACATGATCGCCAGGCCTACATGAAAGATGCAACCAGAAATATGGCCATCGGTGGAAGCAAGAACGTGACCTCCCCTTTTGGCAACAGCATGGTTTTAGATCAGCTTCAGCAGGGAGCAGCATTCTTCCCCTGTCCTCTGACAGCTGATTCCTGGTCCCACTGAAGCTAGTGGGAAATGTTTCACTAATTTCTGTACAACCAGAATTTGTCTCTGATTGAAACACAATTAATATGGGGGAAAAAAATTCCAAATAGCTTAAAGATAAATGCACAAAACACCACGCCAGTTTTGACGTATCACTCTGATGCAAAGACAGGTCACTAATAAAATATTAGTACACCTATTTGGAAAAAACAACAGTACCACCTGGATTTGGAAAGTTCCACCAGTTGAACTGTAATACAGCAATGCAAGCATGATTTATCATTTTATTTTCATTGTAGGGGAACAAGATACTTCCAGATAACTGGTGTTTGTACATTGCATTACATGTAATCATGTCACAAATGTGCAATCCCCAAATATTTTTGTTTACAAGCTGCCACATGGAGAAGCTAACTGGCATGTTGTTTATATACTAATTTCTGGCACGTGCTTTGATTTATGAAATGCGAGATAGAAGCTTGTCTTTTTTTTCAATATATACAAAAATAACTGACTGCATATAAATCATGACTACATCCACAATATATTTCAAAAAGCTTAAACTGCTTATTTTTAAAATTGGCTATTATTTTGCAAAAAAAAATTTTTTTTTACTTGAAATGGGCTCAAATTTTTTAGGATTATAATTTATACAAAACATTTTAATATGCTGGATGCATTATTGATAAAAAAGGGCTGATAATCTATGTCTGATGCAGAATATTGTGAGTGAAATACGACAGTAAGGAGACAGAGAGGAAGCCCTTCAGTCTGGTAACTCAGATGCCATATGCACATCTTGTCAACTCGGATGAAGTATTTTAAAACATATTAAGTATGGGCTAATAGAGTGGTTAAAGTTTGTGTAACCTGTCCTCAATTGACCTTGGTGGAGCTATGCTACCATTAGAAATGGTAGAGATTTTTTTTTAAAAAGACAAAACTACTGTTATTCTATATGGAATAACTGTAAACCCTTCAGATAGGATATTTTTTCAAGTTAAAAGTTTCCATGAAAAAGTGTCAAAACTTTTTTTATTTCCTCCTTGGTTTTGCTTTTCTTCTACCCTTTCCCTTCCTCCCTTCACTCTCAGCCTCCTCTTTCTCCCTCTTCTGTTTTGCCTCAGAAAAAGAAGAAATACAGAAAAACAAATAAGGAGGATAAATAAAGATGAACATGGCAACAGTTTTTCATTTTTTAGTTTCACTGAAGATAAATGAAAATAATAAAACAAGGAAGTTCCACAATAATTTGTTGTCTTTCCACTAAAAATGACAAGAGAATAAAAGGTTGATGTAGATGTGTTAAGATGTAACAATCTAAGATCATGTCTTTACACAGATTATTTTGTAATTTCTAACAAGTGACTCAGAACACGTGAAGCTCAGAGTAACTTTCATCAACTGAATCTAATGGCTTAGCCTATCTGAAAAGGGAAAACATCTCCTGCATCAGGAAAAGCACTGAAAAAAAGACTCTGGAAGAAGCAGCTTAATGGAGCCCTGCTAGTGGCATTAACCACCAAAGGAAAGGTAAGTTCCAATGAGACGTGGTTGACTAAATAAACAGAGGCAGAGTTATGAAGAATTTGAAAGCTGAGATTGCCTATGTTACAAACACCTTTCTTTAAGTGCTGAATAATCTTCCTATACGACCTGATCTTGCTTATTCTTGCAAAACATGGCTTTTATTGTCATCATTGCCAACAATAGCAATAACTTGGGTAACAAATTTACTAATTGTTATTTACATGATAAAATGCATGGGGAAAAAAAAATTCTCTCCAAGAAGCCACAATTATTACTTAAATTTTATGTGTAAATCAGTATGGGACACAAATTATGCCAGATTAAAAGCAGATGCACTATGTAGCCTCAGACTGATACCATCTAACAGCAATATGCAAGCCGACAAAACCTAGGCTTTAGTCCTCTGAGCACTTTGGAAATTATTACTACCATCATTACACAGACATTTCTCTACAGAAACAAGACTACTTTTTAACAGACAAAGAAAAATGAAAAATGTCAGTGAAGCAAAATTGGAAGATGTAAAACCAACAGCTGTGAAAGTCCTACAGAGCAGTCATTGCATCATGCCAGGAAACACCTCTGCCCAAAGACAGTGCCGTTTTTCCAGGCATAGCAAAACAGCACTAAGAACTTCTCTAGCTTTTAAAAATTATTCCACGTAAAGCAATTGGTGTATGACCCTTTGTGCCCCACGAGCCTCTTGTGTGAGGAGTACGATCCCGAGCACGCCCTCCCTTTTTTCTGTGCATTACATCCTTCAGCGTGAGATTCCTAATGCTTCCTAAACATATGTGAACATACTGCTGTTTGCAGGGACGTATTCTTTGTTGCTGATTTCTGGCAAGTAGTTCTTTTTCTGTGTTTTTGTTACAGGAGAATAACCCATGTTCTGAAGCCAACTACTTGCCCTGCAAAAATGCCAAGTAACTTTTCTAGCATCCAGTAGGGATGCAGTAAATGTATTATTTTTGCAATAAATTACTCTGGAAGTAATCATTTCTCTCCCTGAATGATATAACTGTTACTGACAGATTATCTGACAGCCTAGATGTCAAAATATTTTTCTTCAGTGTGTACTTGCAAATGTTAGAACTGACTGTCAGGATTTTGAGCTTGGATGAAGTTTGATTTTGAACTGATTTTTAAATATTATATTCAGTTGCTTCGTTATTGAAGAATAAATTGAAATAAAGTGGGAGCAAAAAACCACATGAAAACCAGAGACATCATCTGCCTTTTTCTAGACCAAAACACTTTTCATTAAAAAGTAAGATTACCTACGGATAGGACTTAAGAACAGTGGACGGCAGACAGGTCAAGTGGCAATGAAGCATCTGTCTGGAGAGATTATGCAATTTCTCCCACTGCTTAGAAAAACAGCAGGACATGCTTTGCATCAATTTTACAGGGTGACAAGGAGGAAGCCCGGAAAAACATACTTGTGGAGCACACACATTTCCCCCAAAAAGAGTGATAAATTTCAGTTAGAAACCCAAAGGCTGAGTGGAGAAAAATAACTGTGCAGTCATTTCCATTAGAAGGATGTGGAGGAAGGCCAAGAAAGGACAAAAGAACAAACACCAACTGAGCGCATAAGAATAGGTTCAGCTGAAAAGTTGTTTTTAAAATACTTGTATCTATATGTAAAAATAAACAATGATACCTTTAGGCATGAGCCTGGGATACTGGCTAGCTAATTACCTCTATGCCCTCCCCATTTCTCGTATGTACAGGAAAGAAAGACTCCCCCAATAAGTAGCTGGAGGACTATTCTATCCAGACTTTGTTTAACTGTAAAAAGAGTTGCTGTTGTTTTGTTTAAGGATTGTGCCCCAGACTATGAGGCCGCTATCACAAACAAAATCATATGAAAGCAAAAGATGGTGTTGACAGAGACTTTGAGAAACTTCTTGTATGGTGCCTGCTCTTCTTCTCCTTACATTAACTGTTACAGATAATTTCTATCTTTTCCTCCAGAATTTGAGACTATGCTACGCCAGCAGTACCCAAACTTGCTGCTATGACAAAACTCATGGCTCAGCTTTGTGCTGCAGTGACTTCCCTGATACATTCAGACGTTTGTCTGCACACGTGCAACAGAGTTGACTGGATCAAAATTTTCAACCTATGTTGTGTAGCATGATAAGGAAAATGAGGAAAGGCAACAATCAGAGCAGAGTGCTATTGCAAGAACTATTCATGCAGGCTATTATTATTCCCTGGCTGTATCTCAAAAGACGGGGTGGCTGGGAGTAGGCCAAATGAATTGTTCTGGCAGGTCTCAATCTCCTCCTGAGGAGAAGGTTATAGATTTTCCTGAAAAGAAGTCATGAAGAAATATAACAGGAAGCCTTTAATGATCTGCTTAAGAGATAAGACAAAACATTGCCGGGTATCTCTTTACAACTAAATATCTCTTGTAATTGTTGGATTCTGTCCTAATTAGCTTTTGATATATCAGAGGACTGCTTTGTGAGCTGTTTGGTTAAAACATGTTGTTCTGTTCTACTTCCTTTCAGATGCTCTACGGATAATAACACCATTAGGCTTACCTTTTTGTTCATTCACTATACTATTTCTATGCTCTTAATTTGATTCAATAAATAAACCATCCAACTTTAAAAATGAGATTTATCTCATTCTATTTTAGCACTCATGCATCCACTGATTGCCTGATAGGTGTATCTGGTTCATTAAAGCATGGGTGTATTTGAATCTGCATCTCTTTTTTAAACACTTTTAAAGTGTCCAGTATTTTACTGTAAGTTCTCCAATTAATTCTATTAAGTAACAAACAAACAAAAAAACCTAACTAACTACTACTATTCTAATCTTTCCAGATTCCGTATCTTCACTAGGAAGTCCAAAATACTGATCCTATTTTCAGCTTGAACCTCTCGGTTCTTTGCAATTAATATCAAGATCCAAAATGCTCTATCTCATACCTTTCACACCAAGAAGTTATTTATAGCACCCGACAGTTTAGATTAAGCAAAAATTTGCTGAAATTGGGAGGAGGCAGTTACACCACATATTGAGGAGAGAAGTGAGAAGCACCTGTACTTCTTGGAGTAATTAAAACAAAACCTATGATATAAATCATAGCTCACACAGCAAGCCAGATGATGAAAGCAAATGAATTTGCCAGGGCCTGAATGCTAAAGCCTACTGACGTTACCCAATGTCATGAGCTGGGTATTCTTTAGAGTAAGTGTGTGTATCTTTGAGCAGAAGAGGATGTTACAAAATTGAAAACAGCCAGAAAAGCGATGGAGCATTTTTCTAGAAAACACTTGGAACTTTGAACAGAAACTCTTCCGGTTTCCTTCTGTATTTCAAAACGACTCAGTTCTTTCTGCAAAGAAACATGCCTCTGAGTACTCCTGGTAAAGAAATATGTTTGTTTGTGAAGAAACAGCAAGTTCAATAAATTCAATTTACTAAAGAAACCTATCTGCAAGACCATATAACTATTTACGTCAAAAGAAGTAACAATGCTTCAGAAAAATAATCAGAAATTTCCATAAAGCAGAACTTCGTTTCTCTCCAAAATAAAAAGTTAACCAATTTCCACACATTGCAACAAATAAGCCTGTACACTTTCATTTCCTCAATATATGCTTGGTTTCATTAAATTTTACTGAGCTAAATCTTATATATTTCTCATCAATATAAATTTGGCCAATCTGCAAAATCTGAAATACTCTCCCTGATGTAATTTTACTAGTTACACTGAAGTCATTAGCTGGTATTATTCTTCCATTTTAAATACCCATAGGCATGATTCTAATTTTGCATACAACAGTTAAGCTTCTAATACAAACAATTACATGTTCATGGTGAAAAACTTTCTGAATGCTAATGTAGAGCAAGAATCTTAGCCCATGTATTAAGGCTGCAAAACAAGCAGATAGTAGTTAAAAGTTTAATTTTTAATCTTTAACACTTATGGTATTTATTGTTTATTTATCATTACTTTAAACACTTTCCTGAATTGACATCTTAGCTATGATTCCTGCACTTCTGAATCAGCATAATGGAAACATTTCAAAGCTGGCTTAAGAGGGACTGATTAGTTCAAGATGATAATCTTTATATTTCTGAACTTAAGAATTAATATGTAAGACAAAAGTTCTTCCCTGAAAGTTTCTGTAAATAATGACTTGTAAAAATGTAAAATGATAATGACTGTAAAAAATGATTTGTAAAACACCCCACATTTTAAAAGAAGTGTATGAACAGTAATCAAATGAGAAAACCCTGGAAAGAGTTTTCTTTAGAATGAAAAAGTGTGGGTTATTTTCCTATATAATCTACCAATTGTATCATTTGGTAGATGCTGATTCGTTTTTAGCCTTGCCAACTGTGCAGAATCGTGTTCCTTTTTGACAGTGCTCCTTTTTGACCATGCTCCATTAGGACAGAGATGTGTGCAGAGGTAACATAGCGTTCAAAAGTTATCTTGAAAAAAGAGTTGCTCCTCCATGTGTGTGGATCAGAGGTTTTGATTCCCAGCAACAGCTGCTGCATCAGTACAGGAACAGCATAAAAAGAGGGCTCATGATAAAGACCAACAGCAATTTGTCCAACTCTTCCAACTTAAAATCTAACTGGCAATGAAATTAACAATTACTTAGAGGTAGTAAGGAGTTAGTAGTAGGTCATTTCTACGGCTCATAAGCTTTTAGAGGTGCCAGGTTTTTGTAATTTTTCGCTTGGTTTTTATTCCTGTGATAGTGATCTCCAGTCAACATCACAAGATGCAATCATCTTCCTGTGTTGTGCATCAGTCAACCAGCTCCTGAGGCACTGTTATAAAAAGGCTGGATGACCTTACAAAAGAATCTCAGGATTCTTCACAGCAGCAGCCAGCAATGATTTAAGATTTATTAACAAGACAAGTTTTAATTGAATTCAGTATGCTACCAAATAATACAATCACTGTATCAGCTATTCTGGCATTTAATTTCATATTAAAATGATTTTATTCTCAAATATTTTTCAGTGTGCTACACACTGCATGGCATGTGAATAATTACCATAAGTTGTCTGGAAGTGGCTTTCACCCCCCTCTGGAAGTTTGGTTTGTTGTTGTTGTTGGTTTTTTTTGGGCGGGATTGGGGGGAGGTGCTTCTCGGTTTGTTTGGTTTTTTTAACTGAAGTTACTTCAGTGACTTTGCCTCAGTTTCCAGCATGGCATTGCAAACAGTTAAATCAGTATCGCTGAGGGACAGCTGGGGCAAGCCGCAGCGCAGGGGTGGCAGGGTTGGTAACAGTGACTGGGAAAGGACCTTTAGAGGCAGGGGTTGCTGCTAAGGAATAAATGTCACACAACCACGTTCTGAGGCACCTTCATGTTGGTTACACAGCTGTGTAATTTGTGACAAAGTGCTGTCATAGGCATTGGTTTGACTAAGACTGGGGAAAAAAAACCCCAAACAAAAACCAAACCATCTGATCATTTCTGCTTTTTGCCAGACACCTTGTAATTTTAACAGAACATTCATGTTTTACACAACTAGTGGAAAACTATGACAGCAACAGAAAGAAGAGTTGGAGTAAGTGACTACTAAAGAATTCTTGACTCTATTCAACCAGTGGCCAAATTCGCCTCGTGCACTTGACTCTCTCCTCTCCTCACCTGCTTGTTTGTGACTCCCCAGCTGCTGCCTTGATCTCCATCTCTTGCACGCTGCCAAACCACTCACAGGCACGGCAGTATTCGAAACCAAACCCCTCCAACTGGGAGACAGAAACTGTGATTATCCTGCTCATATTTTCCCTGTATTTTTTTGCAGGCCACTGACAGTTAGCATTTACACTGCAAAATTAATAATCCTAAATAGAAATATACTTGAAAAAATTCAGCTGATTCATAAAACAGGCTTAACAGCAGATGGGTAAGAGTTGTTCTTCACTGATGATGCATACTGCATTCAATTATGTTTTCAGAGAGAATAGAAGCATGAACAGTACAGGATGTCTCCTTTACCACGGACTCACGTAACAGAAATCAGGAACAACACTAAATTTGCAAGAAAACCTGTTTCTTGCCCCATTTCCTGAATAAAGGGGTTCTGATAAGCATTCAAATTTCGCCAACTTATCTAAACTGATCCATTAAAAATGGGACTCGGTACTGCCAAATGCTGAGAAGAAAGTCAATCTGCCTGCATTGAAGGGACGTGTAATAAAAGCAAAACCGATCATTTATTAAAAAAAGAACCAATGACATGACTGGCAACAATAGTATTTAAATTTTATAATAAAACATTTGTCCTCCTGTTTGTACAGGGAACAACTATAACCTGAGCAGGACCAATGTAAATTTCTTAAGATTATGCCCCGGTCATTTTTATATAACTACCCTTGAGAAGAAAAGAAGAAATGTATCCACATACTTACAAAACTGTGATGTCTTTAAAATAGTGCCAATTGCATTGATATTTTCATACTATTGAGACTCTAGTAAAGTGGTAAACTTGGATGCTTACATGTAAGCACACGAGTTCAATAAGGGAAGCAGATTTTTTTTTTTTTTTAAATTGGTGGAGGAGTATTAAAGGGACTTTCCAGAAGCCACTGGACAAACATTGATTCAGTGTATGAAGATTTAAATCCACAACTTACAGTAAAATTCTGTGTATCCACTATCGGTAGAAAAAGAACCGATGTAAACATAAAAGGGCTTTGGAAAATACTGCCCATTCTTGGTGAAGCTGCCCTTTGCTGCCCCCTTTCCCAAGAGGCTAATCTCCCATTGAGACCAATGGCAATTTCCTTCCTCTCACTTGTCTTTCAGCTTGGGACTAAATAGCCACGGAAAGAAACACTATGTTTTAACTTTCCTCACAAGAGTAAACCACCGCAGGACTCATTTACAGACCAAAAAAAAAAAACCATACCCAGTATCACAGAGCCCTTTCTGCTATTTGCACCTTTAAAACTTTCCTTTGTACATGATTACAAGATTTAATATATACCATTACTTATGCAAATTACCAGATTTTAAAAGTTGCTGCATAGGCAGATGTAGTAGGGAATGGGATAGGAAAGACTCAGAGACTACAACCAAAATAGTTTTTCAGATTGGTTATTGAAGGTTTTATCGTTTTAGACATCCACAAGAATGTTAACAAAAAGCAACATACACAACAGTTGAGGCTTTTAAAATAAATAGTTCTCAGATAATTTCTTGAAAAGATTTGCCTATAAAGCACTAAATTAAATCCAGTAAGAACATGTGACATCCTCTGCTTCAGGAGAAAAACAAAAATATCAGATAATAATGTATCTTGGATAATATTGCATTCTGTTCCAGGATTTACAAAAGTAAACAAGATACCCATTCATCTAGTTTGCTGAGCATCATGAACAGCTCCTTTCAAATGTGTACACGAAAAACCTTAACTTTGCTTCAGAGCTGTTTTAGAAATGTTACTTACTTGTTTTTACTTACAAGCCAGAAAACCAGCAGGCTACAAAGGTATTAGCCTGGCATTTTATACTAAGTTAATACATATATAAATACCTAGCCATAGAAACACAAAGCTGCTTTTTTTTCCTCCCCTCCTTGACAACATTTGCGAAATTTTGTAAAGCTACAGGGGAGCTACAATTGTCAATCTGAAGATGAAGACAAACGAATATAAACACAGTATATTTTTATTATCAACTCCTCAACAGTTGAATTAAATTCCTGCAGTCACAAAGGCAAGAAATCTCACTTTCTTTGCACTGTTTCTGAAGAGCAGAGATACTTGTTCATGATGATCTTCTGTCAAATGGGTGACTTCTTTGGAAGGTGGTGTCACAAGCTGCCACATCCAGTTCCTAGTGGGAGAGCGGACGCTTACCTACTTACCTTCTGAAGCTATTAAGATAATTTAAAGCATGCCCATGTTTGGAATACACAGCAACAGACACAGCCAGAACTGCCAGGAGTAGGGGGGGAAGGAACAGGCGTGATTAAAAAAAAAAGTCTACTAACAGAAGCACTGCAAAGGAACCACTTCCTGGACAAGCTTAATTTTTCATATTATTTATTTCTCCGACTATTTCTCAGAAATTGTCAGTTAGTATAATATAAGAGACCTACAGAATACAAAAAAATGGGATGCAGTGGTAGCTCTTCTAACAGTCACTTCTTCTACTGGTAGAACTTACGCAAACAGGTAAGTATGTTCATGCTAGCATGCAGAGAACTAGTCTCTCTTACACAAAAAATCTATAGATTATCCAAAAAACCTCATTTCTGAACTTCATGAAACAGCTCAAAATACAGTTAAGGTTATGCATACAAATTCATGGTTTCCCATGTTTAGATTGAATTGTTGACATGTTGTTTATTATTTTTAAGTAAGTAACAATTCCTTTGAAGTTTCTATTGCTCAAGGGAAATTTTATGATTTCCACTGATCCACTGCACAGTGACAGATATTACTGCTTAACTGATAACTGTGTGTACTTCTTATGACTATGAATTACCACTTAAATTCCAGAAGTCAAGCATTAAGCCTTTCAGATACAATCCAGGTTTTAAAATCAAGGTGACCAAAGGGAGGAGAGGGCAAGAGACAAAAATGACTACATGATTCAAGCAAGACAGAATGATACTAAGTAAGGTCTATAACTAAAGCGTTTAGTAATTACTAGTTTTCTAACACTTTCATAAAGAAAAAATATCTTCATGATAATAATGCATTTCCTAGATTAGCTCACTTTTGCTCCCCTCACCACTCAAAGTTATTAAGGTATTTCTGACACTGAAGAGCAATTTGTTCATCAACATAGTGATAAAGAGTATCAGAAAGACATTTTTTCAAACATTTTCTAGTTTCAATAATTACTTCTGCACATGTATTATTTTTTCTTATAGCTAGCAAAAGCATTTGACTTTTTTGTGCATTTTGGAGGAAAAAAACAAACCCTGGGGTTTTAGATCAGTTTCCCCTACGTTCTCGACCACCATCCACTGTCAAAATGTAACATGGATCATCGCACAACACTCGTCAGAACTTTGATGAGGGTAGTACAGGGAACATGCAAATTGCGGATCATTTTATTATGAACTCCTGGACAATATCGGAGCTACTGCTAAAATACAAAAATGAAGTACTGCAGGTTTTTTTGTTCCCAATTTCAAGAACAACGTAATTTAGTCATTTAAGCTTCTCTGTTTTTACCTTGGAGTAAATGAAGAAAAGAGCAGCAAGAAAAAAGATGCAGAAAGAAACCCTGTTAATGAATATGGATGGTTAAACAAAGGGGCTACTTTCTCCTTGACTAACCACCTATTGTCAGGTTGTATTAGTTTATGCTGCTTTCCCTTATATGCCCAATAGTCACATATTTCAGACAGCTTGACTAAAATCTGGCAAGGTGACAATAACACAATGTTAGATTTATGTTTTGTAAGACACAAAATGGCATCCTGTGGGTTCTTTTGGTTAGCTTGCTTTTTTCTTTGCTGTTTTTTTCAGTATGTATACCTTGCCACACAAATCCAAGACTGTTGACTTGTTATGTTTCTCCTGGGCTACTGCAAAAGGATTTGCCTTACAGTTAGAGGTCTTCTGAGCTATTAAAAGCATAATGTTGACTCCACACCCAGAAAACTTTTTTTTTTAAAACAGCAATGTCAGTAGAGATCACATGTGCATCCTGAGCTGCTTCATACTCCTGTGTGACAGTGTAAGGAGGTGACTGTTACCCTCACTTCCCTAGCAGCTCATAGCTTGCAGCTGCAATGAACTTCAAAAAGCAGGAATGAAAGATCAATTTGAACTGATATGCCTGACTTCAAGCACCATAGTTTTTCCAGGGGCTGAAATGATGAATCTTGCTGTAGGTGACTAGCAAGTATGTCTTGGACTACAGAAGACCATGAAATTTCAGTTGTATCCAGCAGGGATTCATATATTGCTCATTCAAATTTGCTACCTGACCTGGAAGTCACACCCAATATGTGAATAATAAGCAATAGGTTCTGTTAATCACTATTCTTGAAAATAAGCACGTATCTGAGAATGGATCTGATGAGGAGGTCAGAGAGTAAGAGAATAGTAGTTGTCCATGAAAACACACTGTGACACAGAAAATCTTCACGGAGCAAGTCCGGCTTTTCAATACACTTGATATGACCACAGAAGCCTTGCACAGAACCTCTGCCCTTCTGGAGGGCAAGAGCTATAGAGACACAGAAAATAAAGCCAGATTTGTCCAGCAAAGAATGTGGTTTTGAGAAAGTGAGTTGGTGGTAGCTGCCTTGTCCAGGAAGCATTCCATGTCAAAGGAAAACAGGGAGGAGTGGTTCCTCCATCAGCTTGTCCATGCCGAATGATGTATAAGGAAGTTCAGCCTGCAGACTACAGATGACACACTGAAGTTAACTGCCTTCAGAAAAAAAAATTCTTCATGTATGATACTATACAGAACTTTTGGAGAATTCAAGAAAAAGCTCTCTTCAATGTTTAAGTCCAAAAGCAAGTACAAAGAAGGCATGTGGGCACTCCACATCCTGAGCTGTGAGAAGATTAGGTATGGCTAAAATGAACCAGCGTGGCATACCGCCAGGTATATTACCACCAGGTAACCCTTTTGAGTTTAAATCCACAGTTGTCTTTTTTAAGGAGAGGCACACATTAAAACTTCAATATTTATGAGTCCATTTGCTCCCCCATATTTTACACATAAACAGCCCAAAACATTCTGCATTTTGAAAACCAAGTCTTTTTTGAAGGTATAATTCTCACCAGAAAAAACTACTGAATTTGCAGGGCTCCGACCTCTAACGAACTGCTACTTTGTCTTGTTCCAGATCATGGAATAGGAAAAAGGAGACCAGGCCTCATGTGTTGGTGGTTGAGGAGACTTGCAGCAAGGAGCTTCATGCTTTGCAAGAAACAGCATTTGTGACACTAGACAGTATTTATTGTAGCAAACAAGTTTCCTGTCAGGACTTCCTACCAACAGATTTACAGTGAATTTGTGGTGAACATTCATGACAGACTACCACACTCTTGCTCATAAAAATTTGTAGGATCACCACCATCTCTAAAAAGGTCCTCCCTTAATTGACAATGGCAAGCTAAGCACTTGATTGCTGGAGTTGATGGCAGTGAAAAGTAATATTGATGTGTGAGTAAAAAGAAAAAGTAGACCTGGACCAGGTCACCCTTCCCCTGTTCCATGCTACACAAAGTTATTTTCCTGAGATTGAGTTCCTATATATGTGCTTAGGCTTGTCCTGTTTGCCAATGAACCCGGATGCTTCAGACACCACAACTACCTTTGACATCAAGTAAAATGACAGCTTGAATCCCAGTGTTGAAACTGAATCTGTCTTCCATATCAACTTTTTTGCAGTGATTTGAGGAGTTGCTTTTCAGCTTAACAAGATGTCAGGTGATGTGTATTTATTTATAAGGAGAAGTCTAGAATTAACTTTTGCTGTTTCTAACATTACTTTTTCAAGAAGTGGTGCATTAACTTTGCATCTCAATTTCATGCTGCAGAGAATGACCATGCCAAACACCTACCCTGAACTCCAAGTTCTCTCCGGCATAAATTACTTTGCAACTGTACACATAGTAACAGCGTTCGGTCTCTTAACAGATGGGGCAAGTCTTGCAGCATGACAAGGCAACACTTGACACAGTGTATAGGAATACAGAAAGAAATTCTAAATGGAAAACTAATGGGGGTGAAAACATACGGGAAGGGGGGATCCAAAGAGTACTGTTCAATCCCAGAGTTTTATCGGTCCACAACTTTCACACAGAAGATAGCAAAGTAGTTCTGGAGACTCACAGATGATTTTGGCATTTAAACTAAGCTAAAACTAAATGAGTTACCTAATACTTGATAGGTACAGAACAACACTGAAGTTTCCTTCTTTCTTCTTAAGAATTTACGGACATATTCCTTCTGGGGTCAGCTTCCAGGGCATATCTCAGATTGGGAGGCCAGCATCACACTTGTGTGAAACAGTCTCTCTCCTTTCATACAGGTGATAGTGTATGTCCTGGTTTTGGCTGGGACAGAGTTAATTTTCTTCCTAGTAGTTCGTACAGTGCCGTGTTTTGGATTTAGTAGGAGAAGAATGTTGATAACACACTGATGTTTTAGAATTGCTAAGTAGCATTTACACTACTCAAGGACTTTTCAGCTTCCCATGCTCTGCCAGGTGCACAAGAAGCTGGGACGAAGCACAGCCAGGACAGCTGACCCAAATTGGCCAAAGGCGTATTCCATACCATATGACATCATGCTCAGCATATAAAGCTGGGGGGGGACATTCGGAGTGATGGCGTTTGTCTTCCCAAGTAACCGTTACGCATAATGGAGCCCTGCTTTCCTGGAGATGGCTGAACACCTGCCTGCCCATGGGAAATAGGGAATGAATTCCTTGTTTTGCTTTGCTTGGGTGTGCGGCTTTCGCTTTCCCTATTAAATTGTCTTTATCTCAACCCACAAGTGTTCGCACTTTTACCCTTCTGATTCTCTCCCCCATCCCGCCAGAGGCGGGGAAGTGAGCAAGTAGCTGTGTGGTGCTTAGTTGCTGGCTGGGGTTAAACCATGAGTGTATCAACATTAGCTCCCAAAATTGTTATGATTGTTTGCAAGGGCAGGCAGTGTTAAGTTTCAGTATGCATTTTCAAGCTTTTCTTGCTATTATTATTGACGCTGAGCTTTGGATACATCCTGAAGAGTTGAAACAATACATAGGCCTTTATGGCACCTCTTAAGTCATCCAAACAGTAGTTCAAATACAAAAAAAAAAAAAAAGCAACTGGAAATTCAATTCAAGCAATATAGGCAGGATGCAGGGGGTAGAGTCGTGTTCAGAGTACTAGAGGAGTAATTCAGGTGTTGTGATTTCAGCTGCATGGAAGTTCAACAGAAAGTATAAAAAGAAACTAAGACATCAGTATGCTTCCTGAAGTCTCCTGAATTGCTTTGTAATTTAGAAGTTACCTCCCGTGTACTGTGAAATAGTTTCATCTACTATCCTTTCTGTTGATTTATACTCAGGATACTGCAAAGTGGAAACATAAGACCTCATAGTCAAGATCCTCAGAAATAATCTGCGCTGAAATACCTTATTTTTGTCACACTAACAATCACTAGAGTCCTCGGCCCTTAGTTAGGCACCTAAAGCACTGTTGAGAAAGTATGTGACTGAGAAGCCATGTAAAAGAGAGATGAAGACAGATGTTTGATCATAGCTCTGTTTTAACTATTAATAAACTACAGGGCATTCCCAGAACCAAAAGTAACTTGTTTTTTATCTGGACTCCAAACTCAGAAGTACTTTAAACACAAATGCCTGTTTCTTACATGAATGCTCTAACCAACTGGCTGCTGCTTATAAAGATATGTAACCTTAATAAACTCAGGTGCTTTTTTGTTCTAACTGCATTTGCATCAGAAAGCATGGTGACATGACAAGATTCTGCTTCTAAGAGGAGCAAGGACATACTAATTTGAGTCTTCTTTTACATTATTCAAGACTTTGTCTCGATCAGATCTCCAATCAGTATCGTGGAAAGCAGCACAGGCCTGCACACTTCTGCCATCATCTCTGCACTGAGCTACAGACACCATCAGGACCAGAAAACATTTGAGGATCCATTTGGAAAACTTCACTGACACGTAAATGTTAGCCGTAACACCTACAGAGATAGAAACATGTTTCAATTT
Source organism: Pelecanoides urinatrix (assembly GCA_013400755.1). Classification (NCBI taxonomy): domain Eukaryota; kingdom Metazoa; phylum Chordata; class Aves; order Procellariiformes; family Procellariidae; genus Pelecanoides; species Pelecanoides urinatrix. Next base: position 78,066 of record VZTQ01010868.1, read on the forward strand.
CATGAGTACATGATTTGATGGCGGCAATTAAAAAATAAGGCATAGAACTAGCAAGCAGCAGCATTGTGATCGAACATCCCTTGCATAGTTTGGCCTTTGACCTTATTAATCTAATTCCCAAAGGCAGTTAATAGCTTCACTGATGCTCTAGAGCGCCTGGCAGTCATAAAACAGGCGCCTCTCTGAGGGGAGGAGATTCAACCGGCAGAGAAAAAGTCTGCCCAGTCATGGGGCTTCGGCTAGACATTAGAGAAGCAATACAATGATGTTACAGAAGATTGTTGCTGATCTATTTTCAGCAAAATGGGAATGAGCAGTGAGCTATGCCACCACACACCTGCAGAAGGCCAATCTCCTCATAAGCGTGACAGCAGAGGCAAGATCTAATGATTTTCAAACACCTCTCCAAGAAAACCCTAGAGCTTCCTGGCTGCCTGGGCAAATCAGTGGGACTGTAAAGAGGAAACAGGACCCTTGAGTTCCTAACTAAGCTGGGAAGGGTCAAGAAACCAAGGATGCCCAGGTAACATTTAAGCCGCAAGGAAGACTGTGGGTAGGCTTGGCCTTATGAAGAAGGGGAAGCAAGCAGAGCACGCAAAGCCCCTTTCCCCCCAGTGCCCAAAGAAATTCAGAGATTTACTCACGCGTGAAGTGTTCCCGGAAGCCCGACTTCGGTCCTTCGCGCTCTCCTACGAACCAGCCCCCCTTTCCAGCCCGCCACTCCGCACCCCCGGGCCGCAGCCGAGCCGCTCAACGCAACGCCGGGCCGGGCCGAGGGAGCCGGCCGCCCCGCCCTCACGCCCGCCGCGGCCTCGCGAGCGCGCTCTTGCGCGGCGCCTGCCCCGAGCCCCTCCGCCGCGCGGCGCCCGCCCCGCCCCCGCGCCACGTGACGGCCGCGGGGCTCGCGCCGGCGGGTGCCGCTCCACCTGTCACTGGCTCCCGGGAAGGGGCGGCTTTCCGCCGGGCGCCCCTCCCCTCCCTTCCCCCCATCCCCGCGCGCAGCACGTCTCGAGTCCCGCCACGCGCTCGTCCGTTGGCGGGGCGGCGGCAGCCTGCAGGCCAACGGCCGCTCCCCCGCGGCTCGCAGGAAAGTCCCTGCGCCGCTGCGAGCCGACACCGGCGCCTCTGCATCTCTCCCTCCGCTCCTCAGGGCGGGTGGAATCAACTGCCGCGCCACGGGGGCTGCCCTGGCTTCGGCTGCCGCCGCCCTTCTGCACGGGCGTCACCCGCCACCCAACCACCCCCTCGGGCGGCGGCGGCTTCTTCTCCTCCTCCCTCCCGCGGCCCAAGCGCAGGGAGACCGAGCCAGCACCGACCCTACTCCCCGCGCGGGGAAGCCATTATTATCCGGTTGTGCCAAGAGCGCCACGCCCCGCTCCGCTCCCAAGCCAGTGCAGAGCGGGCGGATGAGCGCGGTTCTCCCCCAGCCAGTGCGGCACGGCGCAGCACGGCCCCCACCCACAAGGCGTTCGCGAGGCCTGCTTCCTCAGCAACGTCCACTCCCCCAGCCCGGAGCCCCCGTTACGCAACTCCGCCCGTGAGCGCAGCCCGCCCCCTCCTCCGCCCGCCCCCCAGACTCGCCGCTCCCGAAAACTCCCCCCGCCTTCTCGTCCTCCGGTTTTTAAAGGCGCACGTCAAACCTGCTGGCGCTGGGTAATCGAAAAGCTCGTCTGACTGACGGCCCGTCCGACCTCCCATAAACCGCGAATCCCTGAAACCCCGCCCCCTCCCTCAGACGCCGACCAACGGGCTGAGGCCGGCGAGGGAGGCGGGCGCCGAAGGCCAACCAAGCCGAAGCGCAGCGGTGGAAGAGCGCTATGACTGACGTAAGTCAACAAAGGTCACGTGCGGCGCCGCGGAGGCGGCGATTGGCTGCGTGGGTCCGGGCGGGCGGGGAGGGGGGGTCACGGTGGCGGCGTGGGGTTCGCGGTGTGACACAATTACAACAACTTTGGGCAGCTGCTGGGGAAGTTTGTACGGGCGGCAAACACACCCCGCGCGGCAGGGCGGGCGGGGCCCCTGTCACCCCGGCTCCGTGCACCCCTCGCCGCCGGGGCGAGCGGCGCCGCGGCGATGTAAACACCGCTCCGCCGCCATCCGCCGCAGCCGCCGCCTCCTCCTCCTCCTCTCCCCCCCCCCCTCCCCCGAGTCTCCAGCGCTGGGGCTCCCTCCCTC
>VZTQ01010868.1:81387-201387 GCA_013400755.1 Pelecanoides urinatrix
GGGGGGGGGCGGTAAACACGAAACGAACACCGGGAACGAATATGCACGTCGCCTGGAGCGTGAAGCCCCCGGTGAACGGTGAGGGAAACTCTTCTGCGCATTGCAAGTTCTTTCTGGGTGCTTTCCTGCTGCAGGCAGGGCGTTTGCAGCGCCGGTGTCCTTCTTATCAACCTGTAGCACATTCTGCTGCCCATCCGTAAGCTATTGACAAAGGCTGTGTAAAGGCTGAGTGTCTGCCGGTTGTATTTAAAGACTAAGCACGAAGAAAACGTTTGGGTGACAGAATAAGCCGAACTGTTTTTAAAATACCACACGGTTGAAGCAGAGGACTGTGTTCTTCTGGTTCCTGCTTTCTGACTTGTTCCTGTCAGTAGCGTTGCATTTGACACTTTGTTCATCCTATTGTTGTGCCCGTGCTGTGTGCTGATATTTTCACGTGAAGCATTTTTTTCTGTTGCTGGTCTTGGTTGATCTATAGACCTAACCCTAAAGCATGTTGAATTCGGTAGTCTAGGCCCTTACTTGTGTTTAGATATTTATTTCTGGCATGATTGGAAAAGCTCAATGTCAGGACGTGGGGGGAGGGGGGATGGATGGAAGGAAAAGCAAGTACACTTTTCTTTGTGCTTATGTTTTAAAAAATCTCATGGTTTCCTTTTGATTTTCAGAGTTATTTATAAAAGTACTTCTTCCGATAAATCAAAAAGGTAGGGGAGTGACATGTCAGACCAGTTAAATAATGTATGTTAACTGTTAGTGGACCAGAATTAATGTCTGCTCTGTGAATGCTGTTGAGGCTATCGGAAATATTACAGAGAATCATGCATGGGATAGAGCTTAAGGATGCCAGATAGAAAATAAAAGCATCATATGTAATTAGATCGTCTGTTGCATAACATTCCTAGGTTAAGTTTTATTTTGTGTACTGTAAAATCAAGTAATGCAGGCAGCAGTTCAGCATATTAGTTGAGTTTTGAGTCCTTTCTTGCATGTAATGCATTTTCTTTTTTATACTAGTCGATTAAAGTTTTAGTATATACAGTCTGTTTGAGATGACTAAAGTTGTGGGGCATTTTGATAGTTTTGAAGTATATTTCTAGAAATATCATTGTATGTTCTCCTACTGTATGAACGGATGAATCCATGCAGCGATTACTAAAAAAAAAAACCAACCAAACAAGTATTTTGCTATTTCACCTCCGTTTTCTGGCAGTGTTTTGGACATTTTTGAATTGCACACTAACTCACGAAGCGTATTCTTTGTAAAACTTGTCTCTGAGAAAGGTAGATCGTTACAGAAGTAGAAAGATTAAAATGTTACTGTTCAGTGGAAAGATGTTTGAGAGGAATTTCTTGGTTTGAGCCAGCTTTGGTTTTGTTTGTGCTTTTTACTTTCAGGGGATGTGCACGTTTCAATTACTATTATCAATAAATAAGAAGTTGTTATTTTTAAGATGTTTGTTACTTAATTCCTTTTCTGTGTGTGTGAAGCTTCATACAGCTTCTACATTGTACGGGAATGTTTAGAGTAATTAATCTAGCAAATCACTTTAATTCCATGTAACAGTTATTTTTATTGTAGAAAGTGTGGCCATATATATGTGCATTTAATTAATAGGTTTTACAGTGATAGTAACAAAATCTTTCCTTTTGTGCATGGAGCAACAACAGCTAACAAAGACTCCATAATTATGAAATCCTAACTGACTGATTTAAGAATCTACAAGCCAGTGCATTACAAAGTAATGTGAGATTTATGTGCAAGTATAGCAGGTAAGGAAAACCATTGAGTCATGTTTCCAGAGGAATCCTTCACAAAGGCAAAAATTTATTGGTACTCCCCTTGATGCGAGAATAGTACACCCGCTATTGAACCTTTTAAAAAGGCAGCCTGTAGCAGTGTCTCTCCTGTAAGCACCTGACAGTGTTCCCTGGTTACCTGTGGTTAAGGTGTAGGAGCAGTGTACGTGTCTGAGGAGACTGTTGAGGGGGAGGGGAGGTCCTGGGTTGCAAATGTTGAGAGAACTGCTCCGTTATCCACACAGGTACTTGTGCAGCAGCAGGATTCCGTTGTGGGCTTAAATTCAGTGCCTCAATACGAGGAGGTTCTACTCTCGTTTTTACTGGGGTTCACTCGGCAGGAGGCAGTGCATTGGCTCAAGCCACTTGCAGGTCTACCAGGAGATTTCATGAAGCCTTTGCAGTGGGAACTCTGGTTTAATGAAGCCACGCCCTGACAGAGTTTAATAAGGAGAAATCTGGGATCTCTTTCAGGGATGGAGGAAGCTTCGTGTCTGGAGCTTTAACATACTTGTGGGTTTTATTCATGCTCTAGGTCTGGACTGCAATCCCCCTTTTTTGGTAGTTTTGCTTTGTAGGATGTGTGGCTGTAGTATCGTGAACTAAACTGAGTCCTGCTGCTGGGTGTAGCAAATCAAAAGAGTAGATAAGGCATCAAATCTATACAGTTTTATGAATTATTGAAGATATAGACTAAAGGTCAGGAATATTGTATTGTTGCTCCATGTATTGGATATGTGATAAGCCAGAAAAAATCAAACTTCCCTGTAATGGTATACATGTGGTTAGTGTATGTGACAGAGGAATAGAATTTTCTGTTGCCAAAAATTTTGTATTTATTTTGCAGAAGAGGAGGTTGAAAATCATAGTTTGCAGCTAGTGTGGTTTTGGGGGAGAGGAGAGGGAAATTGAAAGAGAAGTCACCTTTCAAACTGGTTGAAATGCTGAAAATCCCATGTAGCCAGTCTTGTACAGGAGAAAGTGCTCACTGTTACACTTGTGTAATTGACAAGAACATTAATGTGAAGGAGCAAAAAAACCCCAAAACAAAACCAAAAACCCTGCTGTTATCTTGATGTCTCTTTCTCCCAGGAAGACAGTTCTGGCAGGAGGTGAAGCTTAAATATTATTGGGGGGCGAGGGGGAAGACATCCATTGTATTGGAAGTGAATTGCAAAGCATTTCCTTTTTCTTTCTTTCTTCCTTCCTTTTTTTTTTTTTTTGTATGGTTCTTCAAGTGTTTAGTCAAAGTTGAATTTCTTTCAGTGACAAACTTCCATTTCGAAAGCTATAATTATTTGACTTCTATACAGATTTAGGTTGGTGTAGCTGGTCTAATGTATTGGGTGCAAGATGCTTGTTAATTTCTATTCATTGAGTTTAACCAGTTTGTCATATCCTGTAGACAAAATTTGAAGCATATTTCCCTTTAAGAGTATTGATGTTGAAGCTGATTTAAAGAGAGATGAAGTAGTTCCATGCAATATGCCATTTTTTGGTCTCTGTATTACCTCTTGTGGTTTTGCAGTCCTTTTGTTTTCCAGCTGATTTAAAAAATGGTATTTCCTTTGTGTAAAGGCCACATGCGTTGACAAAATTAACAAAGTGATTATCTGTGCTTTTATTAAGCATACAGATTAAGTGCACAGTGACAATATTCTTTCATCTTTCTTACAATTGTAGGTGTTACTTGTTTAAAAATAGTTCTGGACAGTGTGAATTAGTATATATTGACTTTGTCCCTTTAGTGTTGACATTAACGTTAATTTTCTACTGATCTATAATTAAGTAGTCTCTGTTTGAAAAATAATTATGCATGAAAACATTTTAGCAGATTAGTCTAGGTGTAGTAAAGTGTAGGGTTTTTTCCAAATAACTTTGGAAACGTTTTGCCTTGATTTATTTTCATCAAAACAAAGAAATACTGCTGTAAAAAGAATTATAGTGTTTGCCTTATATAATGGCAGTTCTGGGAATTGAGAAACTGGGAATTGGTACCATGAGACATTTGTAAAGCATTTCGGGAAGTGGGCAGCCTCTCCAATTTCTGTAAATTTATATCTGAGCTGTTCCTTTATGGTTTTTAAAAATACATCCTGCATTTCTTATTATTTGTTTATTATTTAGCATACTGTCTGTTAATGTGGAACAAGTTAAAGTTGGTTAAAATTTTGTAAATTGTGTTACAGGTGGAACTGGTTTTCTAGCCTTTTTTGAAGGTGTCTGGAAGTGGAAAGATTTGAAGTAAAAACGTTAAGTGTGTTTATTGGATAATTGGGACTGACGTATAGATTTTTTAAGATCAGTATTTTTCTGTATGCAATTCAGGCTTTATGTTAATAGGGTAGGGTTTTTTAGGATCCAATTAAGGTGTAATGGATGACACATTCTATAGTTCATGGTTGTACCATGTTTATACTTTGAAATTACAGTTACTGTCTATGTGATATTTATATATCCTGGTACTTAAAGACTTAGTTATAGGTTTGCAGTATTTGTACTTCATCTGGTATTAAAAATAACTTTTTTTTTTTTTTTTAAATGGACATTACACAGTACTTTTTGTTTAAGTATGAGATACTTGGCATGTTTTGATACTTTCAAAACGAGTGTTCAAGGTATATTCCTTTAAAATAGTGTTTTTTATTGCTCAAAACATACATTCTTGAATGTTTTGGATGTTTCTTAAGTTTAAAGTGCAGCATTGTTACTACTTCCCGAAGGCAAGGTAATCTATAAAGTTACAAACGTTACAGTTGTCATTTTAATATGTTAATAAAAAGGCAAGGATGGACCTCATCTCTACAAACAACATGCTCTTGTAGGAGTGTAGTGAAGATTGCAGGACACCTAGCATATTGGTATTTGTGTTTCAGTAAGCTTTATGTTTGCTACCAGGAGACTATTAATAGTGAATACAATATAAGATTTTTCTTTGTTATAGTAGCTTTTCATGTTTCTTGTGGGATAAATTTTATGTATTGTAGCTTCTAAGTACTGGTCTACTGAGTCTGGAGGCTGAAGTGGTCCATTTCTTTAAGTGATACATATGCAGACTTAAGATAATTCATGCCCTGCTGACTTAATAATCAGACAGACAAGGTGCGCAGCAATTCAGGGTGAAGAAGAGAGAGAAATATTGCTGTATTTTAGCAGCTGAGGACTAGGGGTTCTGATAAATTTTGAAAGTGTGAAGAAAACCAGTGGCAAGGATGGGGCACAATTGTTTTCTTTCAATTCCATTGCAGTAGTTTAACCACTGAAATCCTTCCATTGATTCGTTTGTGCATCATGATACTTGTGGACTTCAGCTTTCAAATTTCTGTACGTTTAATCTTGGGTACCGTATGTGAAGAAGAAATAGACAATCTGAAGTTTTTTTGTCTATACGTAGTATTCAGGTGTGCTTTCTGCTTGTGAAAAGCATGGCACTCTGCCTCTTGCCAGCCTCTATAGCTGTTTGTTCATTGTAGTGGGTTGAGTGGACTTGATAATTATAGAGGTAAGACTATCTGCAAATGTTGATACCATCAACACCAAGTAAGTGTTGAAAGCATCATCTAGAAGCTATACCATATGTTTGTCATACCATTTTAGAAAAGAGTAGAGCTTTTATGCTTGGATAATTCTGTGCGTGTAGAACCATTTGTTTTCATTACATTAGTAAGATGATACAAAATTAAGGAGGGTCAGGGAAAATTTTGCGGCTATACAGTGATTTTATACTGATTACATTTTTAACAAGACTTTCCAGTACCAGAATTACATGCCATAGCCCACTGTTGTTCTTCATCGCTGGAAATTAGGCAAACTTATGTTCTCTGGAGAAATTAAGTTTTGGTTTCCAGCCTTACAGATTAATGAGTTAAACTTCAGGTTGATCTCTGGTTAGTGAACAAATACTTTTCTTGGTCTTCAACTGATACAATTTTTGGGTAATGGGAGGGATTTAGTATTTTCAACAGACTGAGAAGAAAGGAAATGTGTGTATTTGTAGTTTGAGAATACTAAAATAGTTGCGTAAAAACTAGTTACTGCTGTAAAGGGCTTAGATCAGCTTCTGCAGAAATGAATTAAGCAGATGGGCTGTGAGTCTGAGGTGAACATATCTGAGCTAGGTGCCAGGTTTTAGTATGGGTTTAGATAATTCCAGAAGCTAAGCCATTATTGTGCTCACTCTGATTGCATATAGATATATGTATACAGCTTCCAGTCCTTTAGTTTCACACCTGTCTTGTATGTTACATGTACAACTCATGTAAGTTACTTTTTGTTTTAACGTCCCTTCTTGGTGAGGTTCTGCAGCTATGGTATTTGAAGTTTAATGTTTGAATAATGTATCTTCAATTAAAAATTGAAGTGATGCTCATTAAACTTCAGGTGTCATTATAGGGACCAGTTGACTGTCTTTGTTACAAATGTTAACAATATTAATCTTGTTCACTAGCAGAATACTTAATACTTCTTTGTAGTTAAAACCAGACAAAATGGAACTAAGTGGTCCTGTATGGGAGCCCTGTAGAAGGCTGCCAGGATTTTCATGGGTGTACCTGAGAGGATAATCTTGGTGCCTTACAGAACATTTTTGTGATGAGGAAAGAGAGGAACTGTGTTTGATATAGCCTAATCTGAGTTTGTTGGACCAGGGAAGTTCTGTAAGAGAAAAAATTAAATATTCTATTATATGTTTCTGATTTACAGATAGGCACATTAAAGAAATAGCTGTAGTAGTTGTAATTCCTCTTGTGAAATGGCTGTTTTCAAGACTGGCCTGTTTCAAGACTAGTCGTTTCAAAGCTTGTATTCAAGACCAGTTCTATTGATGCTGTCAAAAGTAGTATGGACCATTTGATAGTTTTCTTGTGGACCTAATAAAATTTGTTGGATGGTACATTTTTAAAATGAGTCTCTGTCAACATTTTGCACTGGATCAGGTATTATTCATGATGCTGGATATTATTCTCTGTATCTAAAGAATGATAGGATAGTATTCCTTATGTAAATAAAATACTGTGTTAATGAACAAAAAGCCCCGTAAGCGTGTTTGGGAGTTGAAGAATATTCTTTCTCAGATACTTCTGCTTTAGAGTGTGAGAGGATGCATGGATTACCATCAGAGCTATTTTGACAAAATAGATTCTTCTGTGGTTCTTCCATTTGCTATGTAGCATTCACGGAAGAAGCTTGTTTAATTAAGATACAGAATTAAGAGCTCATTTATAGTTTTGTAAAGGGAGTGACTAAAAGTGTGTTATGAATTACAACCAGAACACTGTATGTGTACATAGGAATTTCCTTTGTGGTAAGTTGTTAAATTAATTGTTGTTTGTTAAAATAGCTTTAAGTCATTTCCTTTTCTCACAGTGGCGTTTTGAGGATTCTGATTCACTTCTCAATATAGATTGGTTATTAAAAACTAAAGTAGATTGAATTGTGAATGTGCTTTTCATTAAATTTCTGCTTGCATTTTGAGAATTTAAAAATTCTGAACAATTTCAGGATATCATTTTCAGCATTAGTCAAAAGATCCAGTGCAACAGCTTTTAAAACAGAGCCAATAGGTTTCTTTCTTTTGGTAGTATTTCGTTACTTCCATTGCAGTTGCCATTTTAACTTTTTATTTAAGCACTGTTTTCATTGTCTTATGGTTTGAAAATTTACTTCCACAAGAATCTAGAGTAGAGTAATGAATTGAAGTTAGGCTTTAGTTTTATGTATTTTTCCGCTAGGTAACAGAATTTTAAGTACTCTTTCTCTGTTGCTTCTCATACGTGCTAGTGAAACCATTTTTGGGCCTGGGTGATGAATCAGGCAGGAGAACTGATTCAGATCAAAAATAATCTAGTAAAAATGGAAGACTCATTAGTTTTAAATAACCAATATTGAAGGTGTTTAGATTTGGTTTTAGATTTTAGAAGAGCAAACTTCAGCTTGCTCAGAGCTCAGTTGGGAGAGATTCTGTGGGAAGATTCCATGGAGGATAAAGGAGCTAGTGAGTGCTGGGAGTTTTTCAAGAACACTTTCCTGGAAGCACAAAACCAGTTCATCCTCTTGACAGATAGGGGAAGTAGGCGGAGCAAGAGACCCCCTTGGCTTAACTGCAAGCTTCTGAGTCTGCTCAAAACCAAAAGAGAAGCATACCAGAGGTGGAAAAGCAGATGAATGCCCGTTGAGAACTACAAGGGCATTGCCAAGGTGTGCAGAGATGCTGTTAGAAAAGCAAAAGTTCAGCTCCAATTAAAATTGGCCAGAGATGTCAAAGACTACAAGAAAGGGTTCTTCATGTACGTAAACAACAAGCAGAAACAGAAAGAAAATACTGTCCCACTGTTAAACGGGAGAGGTGAATTAGTCATCAACAACACCGAAAAGGCAGAGGTTCTCAACACTTTCTTCACCTTTGTCTTTACCAGCACTGTTGGGCCCCAGGCCTTAGGAACAAAAATCCAGGTTGATGCACACACAGATGCAGTGTCAGTGAAGAAAGAGCTGGTATGTGAACTGTTACAGGAGCTTGACGCCTACAAATTGATGGGCCCTGACAAAATCCACCCAATGGTGTTGAGAGAGCTGGCTGATGTTGTGACGCCACTCTCCATAATCTTTGAGAAGTCATGGAGGTCGGGGGACATCCCAGAAGACTGGAAGAAGGCTAATGTCACCCCCATCTACAAGACAGGCTTAAAGGAGGATGCAGGAAACTATAGGACCATCAGTCTTCCTTCCGTCCCCGGGAAAGTTAGGGAACGAATCCTCCTGGGGGCTATCACAAGTCAAATGAAGCACGTGCTTGGGAAAAGCCAGCATGGATTCAGCAAGGGGAAATCGAGCTTGACAAACCCCATGGCCTTCTACAGCAAAATAACATGCTTAGATGATGTGGGGTGAGCGGTGGACATTGTCTGCCTGGATTTCTCCAAGGCTTACGATACAGTTTCCCACAGCCTCCTCCCAGAGAGACTGATGCGTTACGGTCTAGACCAGTGGTGCGGGCGGTGGGCGGGGAACTGGCTGACAGGCCGCACCCTGAGGGTGGTGGTAAATAGCTCCTTTTCAAACTGGCAACCTGTCACAAGTGGGGTCCTCCTGGGATCGATATTGGGCCCAACGCTGTTTAATATCTTCATATGTGATCTGGATGATGGGATCAAGTGCACCCTGATGAAGTTTGCTGATGATACCAAACTGAGTGGGGAGGTGGACACTTTGGAAGGCAGTCACCCTGCAGGAAGCCCTGGGTAGGCTGGAAGAGTGGGCTAACAAGAACCTTATGAAGTTCAGCAAAGACAAGTGTAAGGTCTTGCACCCGGGAAAACATCATCCAGGAGTGCAGCACAGGCTGGGATCTTCCTGGCTGGGGAGCAGCTCTGTAGAAAGGGACCTGGTGGACAACAAGCTCAATATGAGTGAACAGTGTGCTGCTGTGGCAAAGAAGGCCAACAGGATGCTGGGTTGCATCAAGAAGGGCATCACCAGCAGAGATAAAGAAGTCATTATCCCACTCTAGTCAGCGCTTGTCAGGCCACACCTGGAATACCATGTTCAGTTTTGGTCCCTGCTATGCAAAAAAGATGTGGACAGGCTGGAGAGGGTCCAGAGAAGGGCCACTAAGACGATCAAAGGGCTGGGAAGCCTGCTATATGGGGAAAGGCTGAGAGAACTGGGTTTGTTCAGCCTTGAGAAAAGAAGGCTTAGGGGAGGCGTTATCATCATGTTCCAGTAGTTGAAGGGTAGCTACAGAGAAGATGGAGACTCCCTTTTTAGAAGGAGTCACATGGAAAAGACAAGGGGCAATGGGTATAAGTTACTCCTGGGGAGATTCCGACTGGACACAAGAGGACCATTTTTCACAGTGAGAACAATCAGCCATTGGAATAATCTCCCCAGCGAAGTGGTGGATTCCCCAACATTGGACACTTGAGATTTGGCTGGACAGGGTGCTGGGCCATCTTGTCTAGACCATGTTTTTGCCAAGAAAGGTTGGACCAGATGATCCTTGAGGTCCCTTCCAACCTGGTATTCTGTGATTCTATGAATACAGTTCATTGTGCAGACTCAAAAAAGGCTGTACAGGTGCTTGAGAGAGAGAGAGAGATTTGGGAGGCTAGGGTGGGTCCTGCTTAGTGTGGTTCCGTTTCTGTAAGGAATATTTATAAAATGATTGCTGAAGCAGAAAGGTTTGTTCCCTTATTTTTTTTATGGGGGATGGAATTACATATATTTTGGAAACACAGGTTGCCAGGATCGTATTTCTTTTTGGAGAGGAGGGATGGAATGAGTGCAGTGGCCCAGCTTTATTACTATCTCTGAAGGAAGACAACGTATTTTGTGAAGTTAGTCTGACACTAGGAGACTTAGGACAGGTTCAGATCTGAACATATGTACAGCAGCAGGGCGTGCCAGAATATATGTAACAATGACTGTAGAAGAAGACTTTTTTATGAAGCTGTTTTATGTCATTGCAGACATGACTCTGAAGGAAAGCTGCTGAGGGAAAAAGCTTAATAAGAGTTATATGCTGTAAGTTTTGCATATAACAGTGCCTCTCCTCTCTCCCATTTTTGAAATATAAGTAAGGCATGGTAGAGGAAGCTGCTCCTTTAACAGAAGTGTTGGCTGCATTGTCTATGTCTTTATCTTCTACTGCTGCTTCCCTTTTCTCTCCTTACCCCCCAAGGAGGGGAAGAGTAAAGAAACCTACTGTTTCTGCTCTTTCCTCAAGGTGAAAGTGAAGGCCAAGGACTGTCATGTGTCTGTTCTCATGTCATGTTTTGCTGCCTTTGGATTTGAAGGATAAAGAAAGCTGAGCAAGTATGGAGGATGTAGGTGGATATGTTAAAAGGGCAAGAAATAGTTTAAAGTATGGAATTGAAAGCCTGTGTAAGGGAGAATGATGCTGATCTAGAGAACGCAATGGTATAGTTAAATGCAACAAAGTGTAGAAGGAGTGTAAGATAAAGTGGAAAGAGAAGACAAATGGAGACCATCCATTATATAACATCATAAAGCATGTCATAAGCAATCTCGGGTAGGAAAGAAAAAGTGGAATGATATTGGGAAGAATAAAGAAGTACAAAAGTTGAGTACATTGGTTGGTAAACTTTAATGGAGCTTCTGGGCATGTTACAAATACAGTAACTAAGATAGATTATACACACCATGGTTCTTAAAACTTTATGCGTTCTTAGTCTTTGGTGTGGTGCACAGAAATGTGTTGTTTTCTGAGTATTTTTAATTTGTCCTGGGTTTTAATGGTTGGAAAGGCAGATCCTTTGAATTTTCAAAGATGAGAGACATTAAAAATTTTCAAAGATGGGAGACTACAAAACTCATTGAAGGACTATCTGATTTCAAGTATTACCTGTTAAAAACGTCAATGGATTCGGCTTAGGTCTTTTTTGCTTCTTAACCAAATTTCTTTTTTTTGTTTTTTCTTGTTTTTAAGAAGAAATGAGTGTTTATTTGTTCCCCCTTTAATGGAAAGGAAAGGCTGAGTATAGCTTTTACTTTTTTTAATTTCTGAAAAAGAATCCCTAGTTAGAAACTGTTCTGCTAGTTTTGAATCAGAACAGTACATATTCCTCTAGTCCTTGCTTAAGAGGTGGGAAAATAAATAAAAAAAAATTTTTTGCATGAAAACAAAACTTTAATGGTATGAGAGATGCATGTCTGAGCCAGCCTCTTCTGGCGTTTTTATGAAAATCCTCAAATATACCTTTAGCATAGAAGCACACATAATTTCATTAGCAAGTTAAGTTTTTTTAGTGGAGGGCTTTCTTAACTGTAGTTACTATATGGAGGAAATTAATAGTTGAAATGGCTTTAATGCCTCTTCTGGTGGGGAGGATTTAGAGATAGGTGTTTGTACTTATAGCAGAGTTCATTTTTGTTGCCTAAGTACGATGAGATCACAGAGACCATCAGAGTCCATGTTAACTAATGAGCTGAATGAGTTCTCATTTTCAACTTTAAAAGGGCTCTGTTAATTTACAAGTTCATGTGTTAAAAAATTTATTAGTTTTGATAGTTTTCTGGGATTAGTCATACACTGTCCATCTTTGCTGCCTTGGTGTGGATTTTTTCTATGAGTAGTCTCAATACAAGACATTTTTAAAAGTTTATTTGATTATAAATAATTTGAAAAAAAGTATTAATGGTTGAATAGAATCTGGAAGGGAGACATTTGTTATGTTAAAAAAAATGGAAAGCACAGCAAAAGCTATATTGTAGTATGGAAATCTGTTGCAGGGGAGGTGGATGTGTTTGGGACAGTTGGAAGAATTGTGGAAGGTTGTGTAAGGATTCCTTAGATGATTGTGTGTGGTAGGGATATGATTGTTGAGTAGGACTGTGAAGTCTAATCTTGAAGATTGTCTTCAGTTAATCTGGGAATGTAGATGTGTTCCAAACTGTATGAGGAAAAAGGTGGAATTGGCATATCGCAATATTTATTCCCTGCCAGTAAAAATGCTATCATCTTAAGTTGTATTTTTCTTTATTAGTTGATTTTCTTCCCCTGTGGCAGCTTTTTTTTGCTTTTGAATGGTAGGATGTTTTCCTGTAATGCCAGTTGCAAATTTCAAGCTTGCTTGCATTGTGGCCAAAAATCTGAGAACAATGATGACTCCATTATATCCAGTGAGAAAGGAGTCTTTTGTACTACTTACTTTTAATTGCTAATTAAGCTAAGTCCTTGGTAGTTTGAAAGAATAGGATAGTTTATGCCCTCCACTTTAGACCAGTATTTGCTACTGGGTTGTGGAGAACGATGGAAGGGGTGATTTTTATTATGATTTCTAGGTGAAAGTGACCTTCCTGAGAAAGTGAAAATGGGTAAGAGCACTCATTTTGCACAGCAAGCTCTCGGGATTCAGGGAACATGTGGCCCTTGTGGAACTTGAGGAGCAGTTCAGGACTTCTGCACTACTTGAGAAGGCCTAGCAACACCACCTGCCCTCTCCCAAGCTCTCTGTGGATTTTGCCTGACTGCTCTTCTTCAGTTTCTGTATTCAGTGATTAAAGGTATTCTAGATTGCCCAGACAAGCAGCAGGGATCTTCTAGAGAAAGCTTGTTGATAGTCAGAGATTATTTTAATTTGTTCTTAATTTTTATTTTTTTAAGCAATGAGATTAGATGAAGCTTCCCTAATAGTGCAGCACTGGTTCCAGTGCATTAAAACTCACTCACTTTAAAGATTCTTCAGCACAGGT
Organism: Pelecanoides urinatrix; assembly: GCA_013400755.1. NCBI lineage: Eukaryota > Metazoa > Chordata > Aves > Procellariiformes > Procellariidae > Pelecanoides > Pelecanoides urinatrix. The sequence continues at coordinate 94,399 of VZTQ01010868.1, forward strand.
AGGTAGGAATTTTCTAACACCAGGGAATTGTGCCTCAAGAGGAGTGGGTAAGCAGATACACAGATTTGCCAACTGAAACAGGAAAACAAGTTCCAACTACAGGTCATTTCACAACTTTTTCCTCAGGGCTTTCTCACTTTCACAGTCAGAACTCAAAAATGGAACAAACTGATTCAAAGCAATTCGATAATGACTAGCTTAAGGTCTGTCAGGCTTCAGACAACTGGAAAGGAGAAGGAACACACTTCTGCTCCGATGACTTCATTTTCATGATTTTTCTGTAGTATTTGAGAACCTTGCCAGATTTTTGTAATGTCATTGCTGAAATTGATTAACTCATATGTTCTCATAAGCAGATTACCTGTTTCATTTAGCACCTTGTTTGCCAGTGATTCCCTTTTCTTAATACAAAAAAAAATTACTGAAGAGTAGTTGTCACTTGTCAGTACCTGTACATATTGGTACCTGGGTTTAAGAACAAGTGTACTGTCAAATTCAGGTAACCTCTTTGTGTTTATGTTCACACTTGGATCTCAGTTGGACAGCAGTCTCTGCTGCTATAGCTGTGCTGGCATTTCATCTACCTCGGCAATGCCTACACAGCGTATGCTGGTAGAAGTTATTCTGTTAGCATCATTGCACTGTTATGTGCAATGTCAGAATCAAAACTCATTAGAGCTCTCTACTGTTACCCTAGTTGGAGCGTTGAACCAAGGTGTATGATTTTTTTCTTACCCTAGTGTTTGAGCTGACAGAATGCTGTAGAGCTGATTTTTGTAAAACAGCAATGCTGTCTGTAGCTGGGGCCTTCATGTGCTGTTGTGATACTACTTGTATTAATTTCAGCTTTCAGTATCTTCCATGCTTTCTAAAGAACGAAAAATTCTGATCAGCCTTAAATCTTGTTGCAAGTAATGTAATTTAGAGCTCTGGTCAATGTGATCTTGCTTTTTGTTATCTCAAATGACCAGAAAAACTATGTAACGTTGTACTGTACCATGATTGTGCAGGGTTCAACTCTGGTTAGGATGGAATATTCTCTAGATGAAAACTACTCTGAAGTGATAGATTTTAAGGAAAGAAACATTTCTTTTTCAGAGCCATTGCTTTTTATCCTTAATAAAAGGTGTCTCACAAGTTATGTAAGTTCTTTACTCTGTTGCAACTGCTGTGTGAAGTTACATTTTAATTATAAGCTACTATGTTTTTCCTTGTTTTTTACCTTGGTTTGGACAAAACATTGGAAAACATACTTTGTGGATTAAATCTGCAGTGTAGGAGGAATATCTAGTGTTACTTAGATGGCAGGTAGAAGAACATTATTAACAGATACGTTCTTAAGATGATGCAACGTTTATTTAAGTTCATATTGCTTGTTAAATTGGTAATTCATTTAAGTAGAACAAATTCACATTTTGTTTAGAAATTAAAGAACAGACACTAAATGAATAGGGCAGGTACCATGATACTGCCTCTGCTTCCACAATCAGATAAGGGAATTAAATTAAATTGCTACTTCTGAATAATTTTGGTTCTTAATGTAAGGGTGAGTTGTATTACTCCTTGAAATGCACATTAAAAATGAAATGTTGGGTTTTCTTCCTCCACATATATAAAAATCTTGGTGTTTGATTATCCCTTTGGTTGGACCTCTTGCTTTGCATGTAGAACTTAAAGGAAAATTCCCTTAGCTTTGGAGAAGGGATGCCTCTTGGGAGACACTATTGCACAGCACTTGCTCAGGGGATTGAGCTGAAATGAGAGGTGAAGTTTCCATTGCCAAGTAACATTTACTGCAGAAGAGTACTCATGAAGTTGCACTTACATGTCTGCATGAAGCTGTAGATCTAAGTTGTCTAAGTTGGCTGGTTAGAAACAGTTAAAGCTTAAAGCTCCATTGCTTGTGTAATGTGTTGGCCTCCTAACCATTCCAGTAAGTTAACCGATTCTTTTTTTTATGTGTCCCCCCCCTGCCCCTGCAGCATTTCTAGCTCTGCTTAATCTTAAATTCTGCATGCACCTAGCCCCCTGTCATGTAAGTGTCATGATGTGTGAGGTGTCGATCATAAGTTTGCATGTAGTGATATGAAAGGACATGGGTGAGGGAGAGGCACATACTCATTAATTTTAGAAAAATTAGTTTCAAACAATGTTTATTTTTCAGTATTACTAATTAAATTCTCCACCTTTCCTTAAGCTTACTACTATGCTGTTCAACTAATACACGAATAAATACGCAAAAACCTAATGAATTGTGGTAATAGCACTTCTTAATTTCCACATATATTTTAAAATGATCCTCAATAGTTTTCTCTTGGATACTATCATGCAAATTTTATTTCTATGCATGTAGCCTTCATTATCTGTGTGGAAATATCTTTAATTTAGTATCAGCTACTTCTATGCAGGCAGAATGTAAAAGCCTTCAGTTTTTGACTAATGTTGTGTCTGAGCTCTTAGAGGTCTGAGTTGTGTTCTGTGTTCTCAGTGAATGAAATGTTGAGACCTTATACCCTGTAAGCATATCTGAATCACTGGAAAAGCTTTGTAGATAAGGTTACCCAGAACTTTCTCCAGTGAGCTCAATTTAACTGTCTTGTGAGACTTTGCCATATGTAACAGGTGTAGGCCTTGGAAGCAGTTTTACATTTACTTTCTGGAAGGAAAAATAACAACAAGTGTGTGATTGGAATGGGAAGAGAGAAGAAAGGGCAGATGGATAACAGCAGACTGTGGGTAGCGGCAAGGTTTCTAACACAGGAAAGAGTAAGGAGCCAAATAGTGTTTCTGGAGGTGTCTCAACAAGGTAGAGAAGACAGCCCAGGTATGCAGTGGGGTCGGAGGTAGCATATAGCTTGGGCCATGTAATTAAATCAGGAAGTTACATGCTTATCTTCTCTCACATGTTTAAAACCACCGTAGCCAATGGAAGGAGGATCTCCCAAGATTTTGGGAAGTAGCCCACATTCGGGACATAGATGACCCCATTAATTGTACGCCCTGAAATGGTTTTGCTTCCGTCAGGCTATATGGTAGGTGAGGGAAAAGACATCACAGCATGGAGAAGGCTTGCAATGCTAAACTTGGGTTAAGAAGTACACCTTATAGTGGCATTTTTTTGATCTTGAGGCTGCAAACCTGTTGTAGCACAGTGGTATGTGATATTTGCCTCACCTGCAAACCTGTATGTCGGATACAAACTGACCAGTTAGTTGCATCTGGCACATGTGGTCATGGAGTAGGTGAGTGTCAGTGGTTGTAAATTAGTCCTGGAAATGAATGAGATACAAGCCCAGCTTTTTCGGGGGAGTTTTGAATGTACAACCTGTAAGTCCTTTTAAACTACAGCAGAGTTTTCAGGAGGGGGGAGGGATATTTGGGAATCGCACAGTATCCTTTAGCTAGTGATGTCTTTGCCGTATGCAGTACCCCTGGAATACAACTACTCAGATTGTTTTAGTAAGAGAAAGGATTATTTCTTTTGTCGTTCCCCGCCCCTGCAAATTCTATGTTAACAGCACAGAATTTTGGTTTATGTAGTGAACTTTGTTCTGGTTGGTATTTTGCGTCCTTCCAGACTGGTCTAGCAAGACTTCTAAAACCAGGGAATGAAATTGTTGTGCCTATGGACATAACTTTAACTCTGACTTCCATGAGTGACACTCCCTCTCACCAGGTCTGTAATGTGCATGTGCTCATTTTGCCACTGAGTGCAACTGAAGAGGAGCATTCCTATGGCTCAGTTCTTAGGCTGCTTTCCAGGAAGACTCAGCTCTGCTTTTCTCTAAACTTGTTTTTTTTCCCATACCCAATGATCTACCTCTCTACACCAACTTTGAGATTTGCATGTCATCCTTGTCTTATGACACTGCTGATGGTCATAGTGGCTTAGGTGTCCCTGAGCCTTTCTTCTGCCTGTACAAGGCAATGCTAAATAAATCATAGTGGTTTTCTTGAGGCACAGAAGTGTTCTTTCATTTGATCATGTTAGCAGTCAGGCTCACAACATTTCTCAAGTGAAAGTCTTTCTGCATTGCATCACCACTAACATAACAATTCATACTTTCTTGCTTAATACCTTGACTATAGAGTATAGTTACCTCTTATGCAGCTAGAGTACTAACAGCTGCTTCCCGGTGACTGTTATCAGATCTTTGTGGACAGAAGTGTGGTTACATGTATTTCCTGTTTTCAGGATGTTATTTAGTTGCTCTAAGCCTTCTGGAAGGCCTCACAAGATTCTACTTGCTAACAAACTGTGTTACATTTTATTGACAAAGGTCTGTTCACGTAGTATTTTTATACTTAGTGTGTTACTCTGAAAACCTGTTTTACCTACCTAGAGCTACAGTTTCTATTTAAAAGGTATATTACATTTTCAGATGAACTTCACAAAAGCAGTGATAGTGATACCACTATCTGTAGCTTTGACTATAGTTATACAGCTATAGCTTTAGACAATGATAGCTTTTTGATAATGAAAGTGTTAGGACATCAATATCGAAAATAGCACTTTTCAAATTTTGAAATACGGCACCAGATTTAGACTTGGGTTGATGAAAATGGGTAATAAGTAAGTTATTTGATTCTTGAGTCCTGAAGAAAAATGACAGCAGAATCCAATGGTAATGCTGCATTTTGCTGGATCTGTTTCTTCTTTTGTCATTTGCTTCTGATCTTGTTGATAACATTTCTGTTTTGGAGAGAAAAATTGGCATTCATGGGCTTTATGAGAACTAAGAACATTTCAAAATAATAGGTGACAGTGGCTGGTTATATGTATTTTGGAAAAAAACCAGAAAGTCTGAGTTAAAAGCCTACCAACTAGATAAAAGACACAGCAGAAAGCAAATTGCATGCTTCTATCCATTTGAATGTGGGTGGGGGGGAACATCTTTGGGAAAAAAAATGCTGTGAACAGTTACTTGGAACATACTGCTTTTAGAGAACTTGAGAGAGTAGCTTAGCATTATAAAACTTTAAAAAATACCCTTTCTAATGTAACTACCATGATTCCTGAACGCCTTTTTTTTTCCTGGCGTATTATTGATAGCTCTTGAGGTCAGAACACTGTTCATTCTTTTGGGTACTATGCAGTGAATGTTGGGCATGAGACATTGAAAGTTACTTAAAAAGTGATACCCAATCTCATTTCTGTTGGTGTTTGGGTTTGGTGGGCACAGGTTGGGGTTTTTTTGTTGTTTGTTTGTTTGTTGCCTTTTTAAATGGTTTGTTAATATAAAGTTACGAATAACCATTCATTTTTTTGCTTCAAAGCCATTTTAATTTTCTACATAAAGTTTTGGGAGCATGTCACAGAACATGCAATGCTACTGACTTTTTGTGAATATTCTTACTCTTTTTCATTTTTGTTTTCTGGGGAGTGACTAAAATAAAACTTTTTTCCAAATGTAGGAGAAAATTATTTCCCAAGTGAGGTTTGAAAAGCAGTTACCTTTGTGTAAAGGAAAGTTAGTTTGTATGAGGACAGGAAGCTTCAGCTGTAATGTTAGGTGATACTGACATATCTGCAGTGTTAGTACTTGTCTTGTTAGAGTAATGCTGAAATTAAAGCCAAAACATAATCTGAAGGACCATAATAGGTGGGTTTGGTTCTTAATAAATTAAATGTATCTGCTAAAAAAAGTGCATTCCTTCATTAATTAAAATTTAAAATTGAGGTTCTCTAGCGAGAATCCAAGCACTGAATTCCACATGTATTTATGTTGCTGAAGCTGGCCAGATTTCAAATATTGTCTGCGGGTTTTGGGTCTGTAGTTACAGTCTCCACTTACAGATAGCGTGTTTGCCTCTTGTCTGGACAGTAGTGATGCTGTAGTTCAAAACCTTAAGAAGTTAGTTCAATTTTTTTACCCAAGCTTTCCCAAATACTTGTATCCAGAAGTGCCTCAAGGGCATAAGCCCTTTGTTTCACAATTTAGCTCCTTATAGTAAGTAATTGGTTTTGGTCTGTTCCACTCAGATAGAAATTGCTTTCAGAAATCCTGTGCAGGGTCTTTTAGAGAGAACACAAAATAATACATAGGTTTAGGTGAGAGTTTCCAGCTGTTTTTGAAGCCTTCATGTGGCAGGCGGTTATGTCACAGATACATAGATACATGTAATGTCATTACATTTATAAAAATAGCTGTCTTAAAATTGATAAAAAAGAGTACTTAGAAGTGCTCTTTTGCCTCTACTGTTTCCATTTAAATACTATGCAAGATTCTAATTTTCTTATTCTTCAAATCCTTTTTAAAATTTTCAGTCTAAATTTATACACATTTGTTTATCTGTCAGTGTTGTTAGGCTGAAATAGCTCTTCTCTTTCCCTGGTGTTTGTCCTGTTGGTACTTGTAGAAAATAGTCATACTACCTTTTGATTTGCTAAGCTAGATAATTTGAGCTGTTTTGACTTCCTTTTGCAAGAGAGGCACTTCTTTCCTCTTATCCCTGCAGTTCTGTTCTGAATTTATTTAATTTTATCTTTTCTGAACACAAGGAAATTTTATAGGATGCTGTAGATCAAATCTGCTGAGATGTTATTAATATTTCTGCTTTTAGAACAGGTTGCTCCCTGTCTCTTCTACTGCCAGAGCTTGCGAGCATCAACTGAAACTACCAGGAAGCAAATTCAGAACAAACAGAAGATGGTTACTTGCAGTTAATCTGTGGATGCTGCACTAGACTGACTACTGGTCTGACTTATCATGGTCATCTTTGTTGGAAATTTATCCTCTGTTGAACTCCAGAATCGTGTATGCTTTTTTTCCATCTGCTTTATGTTGGCAGCATATACTCATCTTGGTTTGTTGCCTCATAATCCAATAATTAATGTACTTGAGGTTTTTTTGAGCAGTTTTAATAAGCCTCTTGCAGAGTTCAGGTTCTTACATGGTTGTATGATGTTTTACTATTACGTGCCTCCTAGATTTACCTTTGAAAAAATCCATCTGTGGCACGCTGATGGGTGTGTTTTCAAGTTGTAACGTCCTCACCTCGATAGACCTAAAATAATACTTTTAAGTTCAGTCCAAAGGCCAATATCGTATCACTGCAAACTGTGGAGATAATGATAGGCTACCACCAATAAGTGTACTTAAAAAGTGAATAGCGGTAATATTATATTGAATTTTGTGCTGCTTGGACACTATTAAATACCTGTGAAAATGGATTTTAGATAGAGCTTGGTCTGACTCGCAGGAAAAATGGAAGCATGTTGAACTGTATGTGAAACAAGTGCAGGAGGCTGTGATCCAGAGTCTTAAATCTCATTCCATTACTACACGGAAGGAATAAATTTTGACAAATTTATTTATGCTTGCTGCACGCTGTGCAGAGTAACTGTACTATTAAGCATTATGGCAATAAGGAGGCTGGAGTTGAGGTTCTGCTCCTTCAAGTCTGCCTGGGTGTGAGAGGGATTAGTGTAAAGTTAGCAGCCAAGTCTTTACATCTGGAGAGGCAGGGAAATAAAATCTACAAAAGCTGCAAACTTGATTTTAATATTCCACAAAGACTTTCAGTTTTTCAAGTTACCTCACAGAAAAAAAAGTTTCAAACATATTTTCTGTATACTGTATTTTTTCTTCTTAGCATAAATTAAGAGTCAGGTCTGTGTGGTTTGTCCTACTAGCCTGCAAATAGACTAACAAAAAATTTAAATCTTATGCCTACAACTTCTAACACTTACTTCAAATGTGCTTTCCCCTGTCTCTGCTCTGATTCTAGGACCCCTTGTTGTCTCCTTGGCTTACTTGCATGCCTCCGGGTTCTACTTTTTCTGCAGGGCTGGGACTTCCTGTCTTCAGCTGTCAAAGACTCTACTTAAGGAGCTTTTCCACCTGCTCAGCATGTGGAGAGGAAGGAACAACAAATAGGAGAGGAAGCCCCCCTCTCTGCTGTGCTCCCCTCACCCCAAGTCAGTGCTGCCTGGCCCTGACTGTACTGGCTGGGGGAGCGCGTTCACCCGTAGTTATTTGGTGCTAATTACCCGAGAGAAGTTGAAAGCAGTTGCAGCCTTTCCATGTGCTGAGCGGCAGCACAGACCTTGCTAGTTAGGAGTTTTTTCCTGTAAGCCACATGCACTTGATGAGATGCCAGTTCTCCATCTGTGGCCTAACACCAACATAAATAATCTCTCTTGCACATGCAAGTGTCATTCACGTTTCCAAGCTCAAGCATAAAGCTTACACACCTCCTGTTGCTTGCACAGGACAGGCCACAGGTGGTCCAGAATGATGGCTTTTCCTTTTTTCAGATATAAATATATCTGTTACTGCAGAAAGTTATGAAAAGTGAACCTTTTGTACTACAGTTGACACTTTAAAATACAGGGATTAAAAAGATTAACATTTGGGACTGACTTGCATACTACCCTTTGCCTTTTATGATTACTTGAAAATGTCTTTAATTTAAATTTGATGCATTTTTAAATGTTCTTAAACTCTCTCACCTTTATATTTTTTCATCCTCCCCAAACATTCTCTACAGAGGGCTAATCACTTGTTCTCTGAGTGACTGGCATGATTGAAGTGATGATGCTATGTATTTGGTGAGTAATAATGGGGACGCTGTTGTGCTGCCAGACAGAGTAGGGATGGAATGATAACACAGTGAAGAGGGTGCAGTCGTCCAGGGCTTGAGTAGATCGTGATCTGTCTACTTTCCTTCTCTGCCATTCCCCCTGACAAAGTTTTCGTCTCTCACTTGCGTGTTCCCTCTCTCTCTCTCCTTCATTCTGTCTGAGCTTTTATTTGCCGCTTCTGTAGTTGTGCCCAATGTGCTCTTTAAAACTTTATTCACTGTCTGACTCTGTCGTGCTTGGATCATAGATTTTTGTTTTGTTTTGCTGTTTTCCTTGTTTCCTCTCTAGGGGAATTGCTTGTTCATGGTGACATACTGTTTTGACAGGGATTTTTCTACAGTGTATAGTGGGGTTTTTATGTGTATTAATGAAGGCGAATGTGAAAGTGTGTGCACCTTTCCACATACCCTGTGTTGATGACATACGTTTCCTAATAATGATCAGTTCTACTCTTTGGGACCAGTACTCAAAAATATCCTGTCTTCTGTTGAAATAAGCTTTTCTTGCATTGCAAAGTGTTCTTGTTGACTGCAGTTCTCACACTGGTGTGTTCTGGCAATTTGAAGATCTTCTATGATCAGGCCACTGAGTGCTTTGAAGGTGAATTTAACCTTTAAACAAAGATAGAGTACATTAGTGACAGAGAAATGGGAGTCATGGGTATGCCCCATTCATCCAAAACCTTAAAAAGAAAGACAGGCAACATTTTAGTGTTAAGGAACTGTCTTTTTAATGAAAAACTCTTGAGTGACTTTATGCCCTGGGTCACTATGTTGGTTGCATTTTGGAAACTATATTGCCTGTAAGACTGCTGAAGTTCCTTCTAAGGTTTTGCATTACTGTATACTTGAAATTGATGATGTCTGCCACTGTAAACAATATAGGAATTGATCCTTCACCTAAAGGCCTGAGTCGTTACTGCTTCAGTTGAAGAGTCAGATATTTAACTTTCCAAAACACCTCATCTTCTGTGGAGTGAATCTTGTGGAATACAGCATGTTCATCAAAAATAAAAGCTTCTCAACAAATGTCTGGAATGTATATCATTCAGTTATTTCTATCATTCAGTTATTTCTATCATTCAGTTATTTCTATCATTCAGTTATTTCTATCATTCAGTTATTTCTATCATTCAGTTATTTCTATCATTCAGTTATTTCTATCATTCAGTTATTTCTATCATTCAGTTATTTCTATCATTCAGTTATTTCTATCATTCAGTTATTTCTATCATTATTTAATTTTGAATGCAAACCCTACAGTAATCTATCATAAGGAGATCTTCAAAGGTATTTGGTGTATGAATCACATACACATGCTAGTTTATGAACGGTGCCAGTAGCCTTTGAACTTCCCGATGCTAAATGCTGTACTGCACATCTGTTCTTTTGGAATACTTTGTCCCATTTCAAATCTCTGTTGATGGAGTTCGCACCTGGGTGTGTTTATAAAATGCTTTCTAATAGTTTGCTTGTTTGAAGATTTCTGAATTTTCTCTCTGGTTCTGAGAGACAAGCATTTTTTTTTAGTGCTTAGAGAGACTGATTTAGTCACTCTGAAAGGAAGCATGGGTGCAACACAAGATAAATGCCAGGTTAAACATTTGGGTTCCATACAGTAGAATTCCACTTACATTGTGCAATTTTTCATTTTTAGTCTACAAATAGACATTTTTAAAGAAATAAGATGGCCATTAGCTGTTTTCTGTGAAGTTTGGGACTGGCAAATGTAATCAACAGTGTAAGCGTAGTGCATTGTGTGTAATTTCTTTTGCTGTGTTGTTTTTTTTTGTTTCTGTTTTTTTTTTAATTTGAGAAGTTTAGCTGGTTTAGATTATTGGCCTTTGGACATAGGTATGTGGGGGTGTGTATTGCTTTTCCTAAAGTGTAGTGACTCATTTTTGAGGCAGTTTTGTAATAAACTCATAAAATTCTGTAGTCAATCGTGGTTTGAAGATGAGGATGCTTTTTTTTTATTTTCAGTTATTTCATAATTTTTAACGTATGCTGTTAAAATTGAAATCTAATATAACTTTAACCATTATTATTGTTTTTTTAAATTATTTACGTATTAAGGAGTTAGGTGTCACTGTAGAAGCCCATGTTATTGAGTGCTCTTCTATGTATGGCTTCTTGTCCACAAGTATTGGAGTATTGTACATTTAGTAGTCAGAATATGTGGTAACTGAAAGTTAGGTTCAACAGAAGGGGATATTGTACCTTTTCCAGCTGGGCATGGTAGAAAAGAGTATTTGCAAATCCTTCTGTTGGAAGGAATAGCAGCATGATAGAATTGAGAAGAACTCATAAATTAGGCTATGTTTGTTAGCGTTCAGCCAGGACAGATGGTGGTGTGGCCCCAAACTCCTCAGTACCTTCCTCTAATGAATTGCATTCTTCTTTATCCAAGTTGTTTGTTTTAAATCACAAAATCCACCTTGTCTACACAGAGTCATATGGTAGTTGTAGATGGGGAAAGGCTAGGTGGAACTGAGTTCTCCATGTACAGGTGGAAGCTTAGTCTTTGTCATTCTGTCTCTGTCTTGCTGTGAATCATTGTGGTGACTTTTGGCTTAAAAGTGAGATTGACTCTGGAGTCTGATATTTAAGGCACTTGCTATGAGTATGGACAAATCAAATTTAAGTCTTTGTTTCAAATTAGGCAAAGCCCTGAATCCTGGTCTTTCGTATCCTAGATGAATGTCCTTATTGGACGATTTTAATGGGTTTTTTTGGTGATTTTTTTTTTTGTGCTCTCCCTCTCGCCCCCCTCCCCGCCCCGCCACTCTCCGATAATCAAATTGCTTTTGGACCTGCTGTACTTACCAGGAGCTGCATCCTTTGAAGCAGGCTCTGTTTTCTAGTTCAGTAGTATCCCTGAAAATACATAGAGATAAACGGAGAATTGGCCTTAAGCTTGATATATGCATGTTTTTCCACTTGGTATTTGTTAATGTCCATCTCTATATTGGATATCAAATTTGATAGGGCTTGGGAAGCATTATTCAAGAAGGAGATCTTCTATCCAGCTCCAGGGGAATGTTAATGAGAACAGTCTGTGGTTGACAACCTGCATGGCTATTTACTGTGCAGCTACGGGATTCTTCAGCATGTGTTGCCTGTGAAAATTCAGTATGAAGTTTTACTTACCAGAAGACTCTGTTGGCAATGTTTGAGTGTATTGTCATTTTACTTGGTGTTTAGAGCATATCATGATGCAAATGCACACTAGTAGCTAAAATAATTCAGACTTGCACTTTGTAGTGCATAAATACCAATTCTGAAATCTGTATGAATGTACCCCCAACCCCTGTTATTGCTACACAGCACAAGTAGACATTATTTCTTTCCTGGAATGAGGTACACAAGCTCTTCCATTCAGAAGGGGTACTGATCATTAGTTCTGTGACTGTATTCAGAGGACTGTGTTCCTCTTATTTCCTCATTGTTTTTTGTTTTTTTTTTTTTCCCCGTTCAGACTGCCACATGAGGTGGGAAAGGTGAGGGATAAGGCTGGGTGTTTGCAGGCATTAGCAGAGATGAGCTACAGCTCTTCATGGGAATTAGTGTGGCGCTTTTCAAGGTGTTTACCTGGCACAAAGTTCTTCTCCAAAACATTTTTCTATGCAAGCTGGTTTTCATGCACATTTGGTTATGTTCCAGTGTTGCTCACTTTTGTATGTGAGCAGCATCCCCATTGTCTAAGCATAATTAAACAGCCACAAGAGGAGTAGATATGAATGACAGTGCAAAAAGGAACATGATTCATGGAGTGGTACTTGTATGTGAGGTTTTGGTGATGTGATGGAAAATCTTTGTGGGGCATCCTTCCTGGTATACTGGCTATGCTAACTTTAGAAGTACCAGCATTCTGAGACTCCCTGAAATAACAGTATTTCAGTATTTGAAACCAGGCTCCTTCCATTTCGATGGTTTTTTTTTATCTTTTGTGTCTTAATGTACCTTTACCAATTTTATGTGTCCTGTGGTGCTGAAAACTCCATGCTTCCCACCCTATTAGCATTAATTTTTACACTTTCTTTGTAAACAGCTCCTGATCCATTTTCATCTCCATTCTTCTAAAATAAATCTTCTTTTCCCTATATTTTCAGACTAAGCTACCAACAATATTTATTTCTGAAAACCAGGCCATCTCTGGTGCTTGAATCCTTTTGGAACTGAATTTTAGACTCTGCAGGTTTAACAGAGCAGAGCAATGGGTAGTAGTTTTTTAATATTTTATAATAGTTGCTGTTCTAGATCACCTTGTATTCCAACCAACAGCACAGAAAATCATTCTGTTCAGTCTGAAACTAAGTATTTTCACAAATATATATTTGTTGTGTCATTCTTTGTAGACATTTTCTTATGCATATATATGTACATTGTTCTCTGTTCAATACTTTTTTCCGAAGCTTCTTTATTCATTGCTTCATTGTTCTCTTTATGCTTAGTAGCTGATAGTCAGTGTTACATTTCCAGACTTCTGTACGGATCAGGAGATCTTTGCATAAATAACAGTTATTCAGATTTAAACTTTGGGTTTAATGATATTAATGCAGACTCTGGCTTTAATTGGTATTTTTTTTTTTTTCTTTCTGTGTTTATTTTAATTGTGTTTCCAAAGATATTTACCCAATGAAACCAAAAACAGCTATGAATTTGATGTATGATATCTGACTAAAATCTATATGAAAATCTGTAGCCTCCTAGATACAACTGGTTTAAAATTTTCAAAAAAGATAAGTTTATCTATCAAAGTTAACTGTCTAAATGTTCTGAAGTATGACCTGCTTCCACCTCAGTTGTGATGATCTGTGTTGGTATAGTTAAGAATTGCTAGAATAAAATCAGATTTAATAGTCTTAAATTTTGGGGTGTGGTGAACTATTCATTAGCTGTAGAAAAATTGCTAAATTAAGGTGCTGCAATTCTACTTGAAGTAGAATTATGATAAAAATAATAAAAAAAAAGTTCCTATATTCTCAGGTAAAAATCAGCCATTTCAATTGCCTATGAAAAATCTCCTGCTACTTTAAAAAAAAAGTTCTAAAAAAAAAAAAAAAGAATAACTATGCAGGATTTGGAATTATGAAATTCCATACGAAATTTGTCATCATCTCCTTAGTCTTCAGGTTATGAAATGTTTTCAGGGATGGAATAGAGAGCATTCTGTTTGCTGATAGTTTAGAATTTGTTTTAATTTCCTGTATAATGTAGGTGTGTCTGTACCTAAATACCCATCTATATTTGTAAGTATATCTTACTGAATTTAAAAGAAATACGGGCGGGGGGTGTGTGTGTGCATCCTACAGGTGATCTCAGAATTAATGCAGAGTGATTCACTATATTAACTCCAGTCAACAAATTTTTCATCAAAATGCAAGTGGTTATGGACACTGTCAGCTGAAAACAACTAAGCTTCCTGTATTTTTCTTTGAGAAGCCTGCACTATTGAGTTTACGTTTGTCTGGGAGAAAACACTTATAAAGAATGTCTTATAGTTGATAATAAGTGTTCTTTATTCAGTGGTGGCAAGTTGTATTTTTTTTCCCTGCCACTAAAATGCCACTTTTCTCCATTTATCATTGATTTGCATATATTCTATTTTGTATTCTGTTCTGCAGTTCTGTGCTTTTTATGAAGCAGTATCCCTAATTTTTCAATGATAATTGGCTTCAAGAAGAATTATTTCTAAGTTACTGGTGTCTCCTATTCTCCATCTGACTGTAGCGTTTGTTTTGGTGATACTAATTCTCCACAGTAGGTTTCTAAATTGTTAAAGTTTTTGCTTTACTGTTTGTTTCTTATGGTGATGGTGTGCTTCTTTCACTCCAGTCTCTAGAACATTTTTGGTTTGTGCTGTTTACCTTTCAATTAGTTTTCATGTTAATTTTCACATGTAAACTTAGCAACCTTGACCTTACTTCTGCTGTTTGCTGCTTCATCTCCTCTCTTCTACTTCCAAATTATACTGAAGATATAGCAATTTTTTTTTTTTTTCCAAATTATGCCTATGGTAGATAAGTCCTAGACCACTGTAGTGGCTTTTAAAGTAAATTAATCTTAATTGTTATCATCAAGCTATGCATGTAGCTAACATGTGCAGCTGCTTTTCTTCTTTATTGCTTGCACTGTTTATTCTTGTGCCCTGAAGCAGTAATCATAGGAAAATAAATTGGCCAAAATTGATGATACGTTTCTTGAGAAATGCATGAGGAGGATCAGTTTCCATTGTTCTATACTACTTATTGTCCCTGAAAAGATAAGGATTTTGATCTTAAGTATTAGTAGCAGATTAGAGTAACTTCCCAACATTCCAATATACCATAGAAGTTTTGCAAGAACAAAGTTACCGCAGAGTTCAGTTCATGTTTTTCCTTCTCGAGGCCTAACTCTTTTGGGGCATGAGCATGTTTGTGTCCAACACTCTGTACTTCTAACACTCTTATTGAGGCTTTTATATAATATGTGAAATACAAGGAGAGTAAACTTCTGCTAAGTTGAGAGAGAAATTTTATAATGAATTCATAATTCACAAAGCTTCCCAAAGAGAGAGAGCACATAAAGAAGCTTTGAAAGCTGTAGTGGGAATTGACATTGAGTAAGAAAGTAAGGGAAGTTAAGAGTATTGTGCTATCCATACATAATATGAGAGCCTTCAGAGGAGGAGCTGTTGAATTAATATAGGTTATCTTCAATCAAATATGAATTATATGCTTTTCTCTGTAAAAGTAAATGAGATATTCTTTTAAGTCATCTACAGCCCAGGAGATGGTGTTTATCCAGCCAGTCATTGATGGGGCAGGAAAAATAGTTTCAGTTCTGAAGAATTCAGGCTAGTCTTTTTTTTCTCCTTGCTTAGTTGAAGCGAGCCGTGTTCACACTTCTGTTGTTGCAGAGCAGGAGCCAGAACTGAATCAGGAGGTTCTCAGGATGGTAGCTGTTGTCAGTGTTATTAGAAAATTATGTGTGCATTTCGGTGAATTGTGGCATGGAGAAAGGAATGGAAGAGAAGTCTTTCAGAACATCCTCCTTTGATACTGAGGTGGGGAGAATGAGCCCAGCACATACATAAACTTTTGCTTTTCTGGTCTGTAGTTATCCCTCAGACTGACTGGAAGAAGATAGCATGATCATCACTTCAGTGTCCAGCACTGTCTACATAATTACTTCTTTTCCAGAAGAGTAAAATATCCCTTAAGAGCTAATTAACATTTCATTTCTAAGCATTAGTGTAGTATGTATGTCATTTGTGAAGAGTCCACTGATGTCTCTCTCTTCAGATTTTTTCACATGAAATTTTTTTCATGCTTCCAGTTCTCATTACCTGCTTGCAAAGCCCATCCATTGAAGTTATTGCTTTCTAGAGAAACAAGAAAAAAGAAGCAGGAACTGTTTGTTTGTTCCCACCCCCGCTNATTTCCAACTCTAGGGTCTTTTCTTCATGAAATGACATCATGTTAATAATAGCCAAAACTGGTGTTTGCTTTATGGGGTTGTTTTCGTTTGGTTTGGGTTTTTTTTGGGGGGAGGGGGTCAGTGGGAATGTTCTTCTCACAACAGGGCGGGGAAAATATTCCAGTTCCTTTCCCTTTGGAATAAGTAGTGAACATACAGCGATTTGGTAGTGCATTTTAAGATGATAATGGAATTACTTTTTCCTTTTGTGAACACATATGAATGTTTTGCTAGCTTTTTCCAAGTTGACAAATACACTAAGCCTTTTTCTTCTTCACNGTAAAATATCCCTTAAGAGCTAATTAACATTTCATTTCTAAGCATTAGTGTAGTATGTATGTCATTTGTGAAGAGTCCACTGATGTCTCTCTCTTCAGATTTTTTCACATGAAATTTTTTTCATGCTTCCAGTTCTCATTACCTGCTTGCAAAGCCCATCCATTGAAGTTATTGCTTTCTAGAGAAACAAGAAAAAAGAAGCAGGAACTGTTTGTTTGTTCCCACCCCCGCTGTGCCCCCCCATTGTCATTTTACACAACGTTGTCTGCATTAAAACACTATCTTTTTCTTGATCAGTTAATTTATTACCCAGTAAAATGAAAATAATTTCTTTCAGTGTACATTACTGTGTAGCTGTTCCATGCTAACAGTTTATATTGCTATTTTTTTGGTTTTCTGTAGTTGTCAGTGTTTTTTCTATGGTGACTCGGTGCACTCCTCTGTTTTCATATTGTTAATATATTAAAGAATTAATAATTAACATTTTGTCATGTTTGGCCATTTAGTCCCTCTACTTTCATCTTAGTCAAGCATGCTTGTCATGAGTAAGAAAGGACTTCATTACATCATCATCTTCAGAAACTATTCAAAAAAGCTGTACTGATTTTCTTCTTTTTTTCTTTTTGGTACAGTTGTTTAACAGTAATTTGAATTCGTGCTGTAAAATATAATTGCAACCAGTGATAATGGTAAAGTTTTTTTTTTCTTCATATTAGTTGAAGTAGAAATAATGTCGTCCTTCCTTCTCCTTTATGAAGTAGAGCTGTAATATGTATTGGTGACTTCTGTATACAATATTTAGAATTCTGGTTTTATCTGTTGGATTTTTTTTTTTTTTTTGTTATAGTATATTTCCAACTCTAGGGTCTTTTCTTCATGAAATGACATCATGTTAATAATAGCCAAAACTGGTGTTTGCTTTATGGGGTTGTTTTCGTTTGGTTTGGGTTTTTTTTGGGGGGAGGGGGTCAGTGGGAATGTTCTTCTCACAACAGGGCGGGGAAAATATTCCAGTTCCTTTCCCTTTGGAATAAGTAGTGAACATACAGCGATTTGGTAGTGCATTTTAAGATGATAATGGAATTACTTTTTCCTTTTGTGAACACATATGAATGTTTTGCTAGCTTTTTCCAAGTTGACAAATACACTAAGCCTTTTTCTTCTTCACTATATTGTGTTTAAATGTGTCCTAAGAATTGGTGGTTGAATTTGTGAAATCAGAATGCCCCCAGTCACGAACTATGATGTCGTAAGAGGGGGTTTGTAACTGTCATGTCAGAAGTGTTGACAATAGTATATTACTTCAGTTTGCTTTTAATTAAGCAAGTTGCAAACTACATGAGTACTGTTTTTTTGTTTTGTTTTGTTTGTATCATATAAACCAGCTTCTTTTCCTGTATTTGTTTCCTGCTTCTGCTCTGGTTGCCACACTGTAAAGCAGCTGTGGGTGATTATTTTGCCAAGTTCCTAAATTCTTCAGGTTTCCCTTTTATCTTCATGCAGCCTTTAACAAAGGGAAGGAAGTGTATGGCATTGCGTAGCAATCTTCCTTTTCATTTCAGGGTCTTTCTCTTGTTAATTTGTCAATACTAGCAGTTCTCAAGGCTGGCTCCGTTGAGTGCACTTGCAAATCCATACAATGTGGTGAAATAACAATACCTAAAAACCTGAGGAGTTTTTAACTTCCTTAGAATTCTTAGTATCTCAGGGTGATTTAAATTGGTTGCACAAATGGTGCCATAGATGGCCTTTGCAGTTACAGATCCACTGAAATGAGATCTTTTGATTATTCCTTCAAAGATACCATATATGGATACGTGTAGTTGTGACCTCCCTCTTCAAAATGCCTTGCATCCATTCATTCAACTAAGAGACAAACTCTTATCCATGCAGAAAAATACTTGTTCCTATCGAAAGGTGTTTGTGGAGGGGTTTGATGGGGAAGAAAGTTTCATGACCAAAACCAAAATTGGATAAATCAGTTTGTCTAGATGAACCTGCTCTGGCTACTAGGAAGAACAAGAGCCACGTACTGACCAGCCTGCTCATCCTCCAGAGACTCAGAGGTTGACTTCGGTGTTCCCGCTGAGGAAGTAAAGCTTGCTCTTAATTTCTGTGTCATTTTGTTAGAATGCGCCAGAAGAATTTTAAAAATTCATATGAAAGAACCTTCACAATATAAGTTTGCATAAATATAAGTGTTCTGATAATGTTGCAAATAAGTTGGAGATCAACTGAGAGGGTGTACTTAATGGTGTAGTTGACTTGCTCTTACAGTAACAGTTAACAGGGGAAGTTCTGTTTTGCAGCTCTGGTGTCCTACGCCTTGGCTTGTGCTGGCGTTAGTAAGGTGACTTAGCATTATCTTCAAGGTGTATTCTAAGGCAGAGGGAGAATTTGCTGTGTTGAGAATTGTTCTGAGTTGTGTGAAAGACTTGGGCACAGCTTTTTGTACCCCTATATATAGTGCTTCAGCTACTTGTGGTACATCTGTTAATGGGGACTTACTTAAAAAGGGGCTGGGCAAATGTTAAGGATGCCCAGATGCTTAGCTGTTTATGTGCATGTGATTTATAATTTCCTTGAACATCCTGTGTAGAAAAAATCCTGTTATATTTGTTCATAAAGTCAAGTTCCTTTTAAATACCTGTAGCCATCTAATTAAGGAAATAAACTACCCTAATTTCCTCTCCAACAGTTTTTGTAAGCTACCTGTTGTGGTAGCAGTTTCTATATACTCTGAACAGTGATTGAATTGTAGCAGACAAAATACTAATTTAAGAAAATGTCATAGTGTGACAGGTATTGCATATCATCAAAAAATAGAAAGCCTATCTGCAAATTATTCTGTGACAGTAACATTAGGTGCACCAGCAAGAATTGTGTTACAAATTGGACAAATCCAGAGATGAGACCAAAAAGTGGGGAGAGGAAGCAAGGCACAAAGAACAAGATTCTGCATTAAAACATTTGCAGATTGGATTAGGTTCAGCAGATGAGCCTGAATGTTGAGAATCAGTTCACACACACATAGTAATTTTAAGAAACTCATTTTGGACTTGCGTGCTTTGCTTCCGATTCCAGAGATCATATTCTTTAGATTGAGAGTTGGCTGACTCCAAGAGGTGTTCATAGTGGTGGGAATAAAATTAAGAGTAGTAGCTTTGATTAACAGTCAACAGAATTCCAGTCCTTCCAGTGCAGTTTGCTAAGGCAAAACTCACAGCATGAATGAACAATTCTGCAGCAGCTCTTTCATGTAGAAGCAAATAAACGTCTCAATTTCATGTCTTCAGAATGTCTTCAAATAGCCACACTTTGGAANGGTGTTTGCTTTATGGGGTTGTTTTCGTTTGGTTTGGGTTTTTTTTGGGGGGAGGGGGTCAGTGGGAATGTTCTTCTCACAACAGGGCGGGGAAAATATTCCAGTTCCTTTCCCTTTGGAATAAGTAGTGAACATACAGCGATTTGGTAGTGCATTTTAAGATGATAATGGAATTACTTTTTCCTTTTGTGAACACATATGAATGTTTTGCTAGCTTTTTCCAAGTTGACAAATACACTAAGCCTTTTTCTTCTTCACTATATTGTGTTTAAATGTGTCCTAAGAATTGGTGGTTGAATTTGTGAAATCAGAATGCCCCCAGTCACGAACTATGATGTCGTAAGAGGGGGTTTGTAACTGTCATGTCAGAAGTGTTGACAATAGTATATTACTTCAGTTTGCTTTTAATTAAGCAAGTTGCAAACTACATGAGTACTGTTTTTTTGTTTTGTTTTGTTTGTATCATATAAACCAGCTTCTTTTCCTGTATTTGTTTCCTGCTTCTGCTCTGGTTGNGGAAGAAAGTTTCATGACCAAAACCAAAATTGGATAAATCAGTTTGTCTAGATGAACCTGCTCTGGCTACTAGGAAGAACAAGAGCCACGTACTGACCAGCCTGCTCATCCTCCAGAGACTCAGAGGTTGACTTCGGTGTTCCCGCTGAGGAAGTAAAGCTTGCTCTTAATTTCTGTGTCATTTTGTTAGAATGCGCCAGAAGAATTTTAAAAATTCATATGAAAGAACCTTCACAATATAAGTTTGCATAAATATAAGTGTTCTGATAATGTTGCAAATAAGTTGGAGATCAACTGAGAGGGTGTACTTAATGGTGTAGTTGACTTGCTCTTACAGTAACAGTTAACAGGGGAAGTTCTGTTTTGCAGCTCTGGTGTCCTACGCCTTGGCTTGTGCTGGCGTTAGTAAGGTGACTTAGCATTATCTTCAAGGTGTATTCTAAGGCAGAGGGAGAATTTGCTGTGTTGAGAATTGTTCTGAGTTGTGTGAAAGACTTGGGCACAGCTTTTTGTACCCCTATATATAGTGCTTCAGCTACTTGTGGTACATCTGTTAATGGGGACTTACTTAAAAAGGGGCTGGGCAAATGTTAAGGATGCCCAGATGCTTAGCTGTTTATGTGCATGTGATTTATAATTTCCTTGAACATCCTGTGTAGAAAAAATCCTGTTATATTTGTTCATAAAGTCAAGTTCCTTTTAAATACCTGTAGCCATCTAATTAAGGAAATAAACTACCCTAATTTCCTCTCCAACAGTTTTTGTAAGCTACCTGTTGTGGTAGCAGTTTCTATATACTCTGAACAGTGATTGAATTGTAGCAGACAAAATACTAATTTAAGAAAATGTCATAGTGTGACAGGTATTGCATATCATCAAAAAATAGAAAGCCTATCTGCAAATTATTCTGTGACAGTAACATTAGGTGCACCAGCAAGAATTGTGTTACAAATTGGACAAATCCAGAGATGAGACCAAAAAGTGGGGAGAGGAAGCAAGGCACAAAGAACAAGATTCTGCATTAAAACATTTGCAGATTGGATTAGGTTCAGCAGATGAGCCTGAATGTTGAGAATCAGTTCACACACACATAGTAATTTTAAGAAACTCATTTTGGACTTGCGTGCTTTGCTTCCGATTCCAGAGATCATATTCTTTAGATTGAGAGTTGGCTGACTCCAAGAGGTGTTCATAGTGGTGGGAATAAAATTAAGAGTAGTAGCTTTGATTAACAGTCAACAGAATTCCAGTCCTTCCAGTGCAGTTTGCTAAGGCAAAACTCACAGCATGAATGAACAATTCTGCAGCAGCTCTTTCATGTAGAAGCAAATAAACGTCTCAATTTCATGTCTTCAGAATGTCTTCAAATAGCCACACTTTGGAATACTTAGTTTAAATGGTTATATTAAATCATTTTAATACTACACATACACCCAGTAGATTTAATACTGATGTTACCCATTTTGCTGCAGTTTTGCAGCAGCATAGCTTTGTTTTTATCCATCAGAACTTTAAACAGCCATAAGGTAAGGCTATTCTGAACTTGGAAGTAGGTGAAAGCGCATGTGATACATCTCAAGCTTGAGATACAAACTGAGACCCACTCATTTGGTCACATATATGGCTTCGTGTCCATTGAGTAAGGCAAGGCCTATCTTATTATGGCTTACCATTTAAGAAAATAATTTTAAAACTAGCATAGCAAGGTAAAAATGGCAAGTTAAACTACAGATTAGATCAGTAGTTTGGATTCTTCACAGGTGTTTTTTAACTGTTTCTTAACATTTCCTCATTTTATTGTTGGCATTTCTCATTTCGATGATTAATACAAGTGTACACGAAGTAAATCACAAATATGGGCAAGACTACTAATTTAGTATTCAGACTTAAGTATTACAGAGTAGATTGATCTTTTTTCCCCTTTTGAATTTGCAGTTTTAATAAAATGACTTAACGAAGCTCATCACTTCAGATTAAGTATTAAGGTCTTTGATTAATGTAATATATTAAAATCAAGCAGTTCATAATTGCAACCAAATTTGAAACATAGTCAAACCATGAGTTGGTGGAAGTCATGGATTAACCAGGTAGAATTAGAATTTGTTGGAAGTCTGTCAAGCTTTTGAGAACTATCTCAAAAGCTGGTGCAAAGGACCTTCCCTCACATTGAAGTTTATTCAGCTACTTCATTTTAATGGCTAGTATGTTCAAAATTAAGAAACTAGAAGGTCAAAAAGTTGGGAAACCGATTTATTTATTTATTCATTCATTCATTCCCCAAGTGTAAATAGAGTCATGAGGTAAGAATATAACAGGTTAAAGATCATGACCATTATGGTGAATAGAAGGTATCGGTTCAGTTTATTAAAAACGTGTGTTTGCAGCACAGACCATACTTCGATCATTTGTGCTGCTTAAAAACTTCTAGGGTAACTTTTCTGAAAGTAAACTTTTTTTCTGATTGGATTCATGGATTCAACTTTAGCTTTACTTAGTCTACAGTAACTGTGTAGTAAGTAGAAGGTAGTAAACTACGTTTTATGACATGATAGAGGTATGTAAAAAGAATCAGATCGTGGGAGATACATGCTAAGGTATATAA
This sequence comes from Pelecanoides urinatrix, assembly GCA_013400755.1. Taxonomy (NCBI): domain Eukaryota; kingdom Metazoa; phylum Chordata; class Aves; order Procellariiformes; family Procellariidae; genus Pelecanoides; species Pelecanoides urinatrix. Next base: position 117,168 of record VZTQ01010868.1, read on the forward strand.
ATTGCCTAAGCAAGCATGTTGAGGTAGCGTATTCTTCAGTTTATCAAAAACAAGTGAAACAACTGGTAGAATAAAATGTGAATCCTTTAGAAAAAACAAACACAGAATAAAATCAGAGAGGTTTCTTTCTTGCAGATAGGAAAGAATAAATAAAATTAATCTTTTTGCATTTCTTTTTTTTTTTTTTTGTAAGTTAAAAATCGTCATGTGTGTTAGATGTTTGTTTTGTGTTTGGGAAATTGAATGTTTCTGGAGTCCACAAATAAACTTTTATTTCCACGGAGAAAACTTCTAATATTCATTTGCTGTCAATTTGAATTGTCATTAGAATCAGTGAACTTCCAAATCTGTTCCGTCTGAAATTTTACATTTGTTCTTTGAAAAGTAATGCTAACTGCAAGTTATTGAGAGTGTTTGTTAGACTTCTTGCCTTGCAGAGTAACAGGAAACTGTTATTTCTCAGAAAGTGTACAGAAAATGTATTATTTGCTTCAGTTAAATATAGAATTTTGAAAACCTTGTATTTCTTTTTCCCAGGCTGTTCGCTGCTATGAATCGCTAATTTTGAAAGCTGAAGGAAAGGTCGAGTCTGATTTCTTTTGTCAGTTAGGTCACTTCAACCTCTTATTGGAAGATTATCCAAAAGGTAAGGTTTTCTAGTACTTCTGATAAATGTCATTGGGGGATTGTCATTTGATGTAGATAACACAATAGAACGAAAAACATTTTGATAACTCACTGTTTTCTTGGTTTGTACTATATTTCAAAGCCCATAACAGAATAAGACTGATGAAGTCTTTGCGAAAACGGTTGTATTCTAACTTGTTGTTCTTTCTTTTTTTTTTTTCTTTTTAATTGAAAAAAATCAACCAAAACACTACTGGTTCAAGTATGAATATGAAGTTTATTTAGTTCATACAGTAGTACCACACTGCCTACTTCATTTTTCTGGTTCATTATGACATGACTGTACAAACAGTTGAACCCATGTCTCTGAAGTTTTCCTATGGGGGGTGGGAGGCACAGGTGCATAGTATGAGAGCCTTAGTGCTTTCATGTATGTCCACAATCTCAACAGGTAAGGCTAGACTGAAAGTGTTAATTCAAAAGCAAAAATCTGCAGTTAAAGTGTGTTTCAAGTTCTGTTTTAAATACATGTGGAATACATGAGTGGAAGAATGGGTGTAGGGGTTGTGGGGGAAGGGTGTGTGCATGTGTGTGTTTTTTTAGGTCTCTGCTTCATCAATCTTTGAAATTACTTTTTTTTCCATCATTGCAGCCAGTGAACAGAGAACCTTATGTACACTTGTGGTTTGTTGCTTGTGGGTCAGTAGAGTGCTTTTTTTGGTAGTGGTGTGGATTCCCAAAGATACTCTACAGTGTTGCTGACTGAGACATAGGGCTAGATCTTCAGCTTGTCCTGTTTCCACTTCACGTCACGCTGGGTGTCAGGCCCAGTGTCTGATAGCTGCCTCCCGTCCAGTGATTGTGGGAGGTGTGGATGAGTATTAAGCCTTTTTGCATCTTACTCTATCTAACTAATTAGAACAGGTCAGAATATGTAATTTTTTTCATGGGATGTCTTTTTTCATTGTTGTTGCTTTTTAGTTTTAATATGAATGCAGTTCTGTTTGATTTTGTGTAAGGAAACAAACAACACCTCCACCCCAAAAATGTCTACTCACACCCCACCCCTTTTTCCAAACACACCAAACCACTGGTTTACGATTACCTTGGGACATAGAAATAGGGAAATGAATTATAACTGATAGTAGTTCAAAAGTACTGCTTAGTGATTCAGGCTAGCTGTGGACCGTTTCATAACAGTGTTGTCTATGTGTCTACTTTTTCACTATGTGTAACATAAAACTGTGTGAGTTAGGGTTCCTAGAAACCTACCTTGCCTTCATTTTTTAGGTGACAAATGTTTAGATTTGATATTACTAGGGAGGAATTTGCAGTTACCAAAATTCAGTATGTAAATTCAGAAGGCTTTAAATGATCACGGCATCTGTCTCTTTCTTTTGAATATATGGGGAACTTAAGGACCTTAGTACCCACAACTCGTGGGTTCCTAAGATGATGGTACAATTGGTACCTACATCCCATCCAGCTGGTGTAATATAACCACTGGTGTTTCTAATTCCAGAGACATGGGAAAGGGAAGGGAACGTAGCAATATGCTGGCTGTAGTATGGTCTGATCCCATGTTTTTGTTTTTATTTTATTTTATTGTTTAAAGAAAATTCAACGCTTTCCCCCCTCCCCCCCCCCAACAACTTACACTGTTGTTTCTGATTAGCCTAATACACCTTGGTATGATGAGTGCAGTATGGGTTATTGGATATATTTTACTTAGTAAAGACAGTGCAGGATTGTGGGCTGAACTGTATTAACTCTGCTGTTCAGNCCAAAAGGTAAGGTTTTCTAGTACTTCTGATAAATGTCATTGGGGGATTGTCATTTGATGTAGATAACACAATAGAACGAAAAACATTTTGATAACTCACTGTTTTCTTGGTTTGTACTATATTTCAAAGCCCATAACAGAATAAGACTGATGAAGTCTTTGCGAAAACGGTTGTATTCTAACTTGTTGTTCTTTCTTTTTTTTTTTTCTTTTTAATTGAAAAAAATCAACCAAAACACTACTGGTTCAAGTATGAATATGAAGTTTATTTAGTTCATACAGTAGTACCACACTGCCTACTTCATTTTTCTGGTTCATTATGACATGACTGTACAAACAGTTGAACCCATGTCTCTGAAGTTTTCCTATGGGGGGTGGGAGGCACAGGTGCATAGTATGAGAGCCTTAGTGCTTTCATGTATGTCCACAATCTCAACAGGTAAGGCTAGACTGAAAGTGTTAATTCAAAAGCAAAAATCTGCAGTTAAAGTGTGTTTCAAGTTCTGTTTTAAATACATGTGGAATACATGAGTGGAAGAATGGGTGTAGGGGTTGTGGGGGAAGGGTGTGTGCATGTGTGTGTTTTTTTAGGTCTCTGCTTCATCAATCTTTGAAATTACTTTTTTTTCCATCATTGCAGCCAGTGAACAGAGAACCTTATGTACACTTGTGGTTTGTTGCTTGTGGGTCAGTAGAGTGCTTTTTTTGGTAGTGGTGTGGATTCCCAAAGATACTCTACAGTGTTGCTGACTGAGACATAGGGCTAGATCTTCAGCTTGTCCTGTTTCCACTTCACGTCACGCTGGGTGTCAGGCCCAGTGTCTGATAGCTGCCTCCCGTCCAGTGATTGTGGGAGGTGTGGATGAGTATTAAGCCTTTTTGCATCTTACTCTATCTAACTAATTAGAACAGGTCAGAATATGTAATTTTTTTCATGGGATGTCTTTTTTCATTGTTGTTGCTTTTTAGTTTTAATATGAATGCAGTTCTGTTTGATTTTGTGTAAGGAAACAAACAACACCTCCACCCCAAAAATGTCTACTCACACCCCACCCCTTTTTCCAAACACACCAAACCACTGGTTTACGATTACCTTGGGACATAGAAATAGGGAAATGAATTATAACTGATAGTAGTTCAAAAGTACTGCTTAGTGATTCAGGCTAGCTGTGGACCGTTTCATAACAGTGTTGTCTATGTGTCTACTTTTTCACTATGTGTAACATAAAACTGTGTGAGTTAGGGTTCCTAGAAACCTACCTTGCCTTCATTTTTTAGGTGACAAATGTTTAGATTTGATATTACTAGGGAGGAATTTGCAGTTACCAAAATTCAGTATGTAAATTCAGAAGGCTTTAAATGATCACGGCATCTGTCTCTTTCTTTTGAATATATGGGGAACTTAAGGACCTTAGTACCCACAACTCGTGGGTTCCTAAGATGATGGTACAATTGGTACCTACATCCCATCCAGCTGGTGTAATATAACCACTGGTGTTTCTAATTCCAGAGACATGGGAAAGGGAAGGGAACGTAGCAATATGCTGGCTGTAGTATGGTCTGATCCCATGTTTTTGTTTTTATTTTATTTTATTGTTTAAAGAAAATTCAACGCTTTCCCCCCTCCCCCCCCCCAACAACTTACACTGTTGTTTCTGATTAGCCTAATACACCTTGGTATGATGAGTGCAGTATGGGTTATTGGATATATTTTACTTAGTAAAGACAGTGCAGGATTGTGGGCTGAACTGTATTAACTCTGCTGTTCAGCTGATAACAGTTAAGAGTGAGAGGACTAGACGTTACTGTGGATCAGAGGCAAGGTTTATTGACGGGGAGTCTGCTTTGTACTGTGTATATAGTTTTAAGAACAGGCATAAAAAACACAAATGATGGTTGAAAATACCAGTTCTCCACAACTGTAAACAAGCATGAGCAGGACTGTGTGGGAAGAAACATTTAGGCATTGAAAACCTGAATTAAAATACTTAGTATTTTCTTAGATTCTTATTTGAAGTCACATCTCAATCATGAAAGAAGTCTCAAGAAGTGGAAAAACTTTATTAGTAATGAAGTATAAAAAAAAAATAAGGTGTATCTGTATTTTCAAAGAAATGGGGCAGTAGTGAAAATAATACTGGAGGAATTTTAATTGATAGGAAAAGGGAAGTTAAAGGGGTTTTTTATTAAGTGGGGGACACATGTTCACAAGTTGTTGAACTCCAGTACCAAAGACCGTAAAAGTATTACGCACAATGCAAAAAGGCATAGGTGTTCTATAATTAATTTACTACTGTTACTTGGAAGAAGTAGAATGTTGGTGTGTTGCATTATAAATTTAAAGTAAAAATAAATTTTATTCTATTCTATAAATTCTGTTACTTTTCATTATCATACATTCTAATTGCAATTATAGTTAAATTTTAAATGCTTGGGAACTGAAAATTAAAGGGAGTTCAGAAATGTTTTGAGCTCACTAATGTATATTTTATCCAATTTTTAAGTCCTGAAGTTCAGAATTGTAAAATGTTGAAGCAGGATGATCTTAGAGCAGAAGTGTAATCTGTCTAGTCTGAAGTTAGTCTTGGACAAAGTTATGGAGAAGTTGATGTGTTGAATAAATTGGATGTAATTAATAAAATATCACAAGATAGCAGCATGACTAATGCTGCATAACTTTTTTTCCTTGGAAGCCTATTATTTATTTAACTAAATATCTTTAATAAATGTGCACCTTTATATGTAATGTAGAAAGGTGTGTCTTTATTACAGGCAAATGTGATAGTGTTCTTTGTTTAAAAACACTTGCAATATAGTTTGTGTGAAGCAGAGCAAAATTGTTAGCTGATTGCAGAAATATGGTCAGTGATCAAGATGAAGCAATGCTCGGTTGATATGTATAGTTTCTTCTGTTTTGATCTGTCTCATTTTTTCACAAATACATTGACAAATGCGGTTCATTCAGTAGGGTGTGTTTGTTGTGTGTTAGTATTTTCATGTAGCTAATATCTTCTCATAAATGTAGTAAAAAAGACTGTAGGACCTTTCTTTATAAGAATTAGGACTCATACCCCAGAAAAGAGGGACCTTGAGAAAGATTCATTGCAGGTTACTGCATGTCATTATTGGAACTAACCAGTCAAATACTGCCCTTGCTGCATGTACGCAGGGAATATCAGTTAGGGGAAGGCTACCTTTGAATGTGGAGTAAGTTGATGGATGATGCCTTGCTGAAGTCTAAATACATCTAGCATGTATATTTACATCTTTAAATGAAACCTGTTAAATGTTGTAGTAATTTCTTTGGAAGTGCATTATGTTTTCTGTCACTTGTAGCCACTGAAGTCCAGATTTAATATCCTTTTTTTCATAAAAAAGAAGCACTTGTCTCCAATAAAAGTTGTGAGTGAGTTTACATGAGAAGTTGCTGGATGAGGTTCTTCTCTGTCTTATATCTGAGGTTAGACTAGAGTATCACAGTGTTTTTTCCCAGCCTTTAAAATATCTGAAGCTGGTCTGCAGCTTGTTTTCCCAAAATGCAGTATGTTTGAATTGCTGTTGTTAGCTAAAGGGTTTTCTCTGCAGCCATGAAATGGAGTTGTCTTGTTAATTGCACTACTGTTAGGAGAAGGTCCTAGGCAGGGTATCAACCTTTTTGCAGATTTTGAATACTGTGAGCCACTGACTTGTATTCAGATGATTATAACCAAGGTAGATTGTTTCAGCTTAGCAAGTATGTTCAAGGTAGTTTCTGTGCCCAGCTTTTGTTGTCTTTATCATTACTGGTCAGAATTTGGCTTCAGGATTTCCCAAAATGAGAACGTTCACTCCTCCCAGTCAAAACTATTCTGTTCCCTGTAGCATTTTCTTCACTCCAATCTGATGTCTTCCTCCTGTTTTTTTTTAATGAGGCAGCTATTCCCCAGCTGTTTGTTTCAGAGGTTTCCAAACCCCTTGTTCCCTGGGCGTATCTTTAGTGGTACCCCCCCATATGCTTGTTGCTGCTCTCTGCTTTGTGCTGGCACAGCTGAACATGCAGCTGTGTGGGGAACTGATCCAACTGAAAAATAACCTAGCAGAAAAAAGTGATGCAATAGCCCCAGAATGTGAAACCTCAGCCTCGGGTTTTGCCAGAGGAGGTTGATGAGTTGTCATGTAGGCTTTTGGATGCTGGCAGCATTGTGCATCCAGCTAGGACTCCGTGGTATATACCAGTGAACTTCATTTGCTACTGCATTCCTTGGGAGGGCCGGGATTTTACCAAAATTGTTGTGCTGCTAGTTTTGGAGGAAAGTGATGCTGCATCAGTAGTTGGAGATTTTTACTTCCCTCCTGCCCCATGACTCAGGTTTCCATAAGGAGTACGGAGTGTAGACAGTGACCTTTAAGGTTTGGTTTCTAGTTGAATGCTGTTTAATGAGCTCATGGACTCTGACATCATCTGTGTTTTCTTTAGGGACCTTTATATCTATTTTGTAGAAGGGTCATGTATATTGGCTGTGTTTCAGCCTGTGACTTGGAGGACAGTTAACAGTTGCACAAGTGGAGGCATACCTTTATCATTTGCCTCCTTGAATTGCTGTTCTCTAAGCAAAATCCCTGGGTATAGAAGTAGATAATGCAGTTAATGATTGATTTCGGAAAAACATGCAATTATTCACATCACAGTTACTAAAGCACAATAAATATTGGACTAAAATAACTCTTATTGCTGTACTCAGGTGGTGATCACATTTTTTTATGTACTATGTCTGAACAGTTTTAATAATACTTATTTTGATAAGTGACTGCATTAAGATACTGACTGCATTGTCAAAAGCACCAATACAAAAATATTGTAAGTAATTTATAAGATAGTGTTAATTAGTCCAAGGGCATTTTTTTTTAGTAATTGTTAGGCTAAAATTTACAACAAAACTGAAAAAAATACAGAACGTTTATTGGGGTGCTCATTTTGGGCTGTATCTTAAGATAAACCAAAATTTAAACACTTACTGATTATTCTTGTGTAAAGTTGTCTGGTTGTGAGAACAACTCCCGAATTCAACAATGTATGTGTGTTCCTTTGTACTTACAATTCCAGCTCTGTAGAGAATTTCTCTGTAGTGGCTAATGTCTTAGTCTTTTAGGACTTGGAAGGAAAAGTATTGTCATTAGGAAGCATTTCAGTGCGCTGTGTTCTGAGGTACCGAGTAGTAGGAGTCATCTTACAAAATGCAGGAGAGAACTTCCCAGCGTAGATAGAATTGTGCTGGTTGCTGCACGGTTGGTGCTGGGCTGTCTTTTACTGCTGAGTCCTGAAGAACTATAATGGATTTTAAGTAGCATAGCAATCTGAATGAGTTGAGGAAGAGATGGCTGTTTCAAATAAGTGTGATTTTTAGGTTTAAGGTTTTTTATTTTGTTGTTTGTAATTGTCAATAACTGGCAGAAATCGGGTTATTTCATCTTCAGGATGCTGTTGTAAGTTTTGGGTGGTTTAATTTCAGGCAGTTCAAACTATTACATGAAATTCCTATAGAAAGGAGTAAGAATGTTATCTCAAGCTATAGAAAATGACAATGTTCTTTATGAATAGTGTATGTGTGTGGGGCGAGGGTTAGCAGTAGAAGATTGTTATTATAGAATATAGCTGGACCATGTTTTGACTGGTTGTCTGAAAATTTTCATTTTGGGCAGCGTTCTAAACAAACAATTGTTAAAAGTCATTTTGCGGAATATGCTCTTTGAAGGATTTTTGAGTTTCATGTGATTCCATTGTGTTCCTTCACTGATATTCTCAATATTTTAAGACCTTTCATAGAGTTCATTATCTAAAGGATTTCTGTAACAATAAACTCTTTGTCAAACTCGTGTATGTCTTACAGGTTTAATACTTCTTAGTCTCCTTTGGAGCTCATAGTTGGACATGATCATGGAACAGTGGCCTTCTCACCACTTTGCCACTGCATTATATTTCCAGATGAGGATGTGGAGTTGTTAATAAAATTACTTAGAGGACTATTTGGTGATTTTTCTTTCTTAAATGTATGATTGTGTTGCCTTTGTGTGTCTGTCTTCATTGTGTGTTAAAAGGAAGACATGCTTTAGGCTTCTTTGATTGTCTCTTTGGTACGTTGAGCACAAATCTCTGGAGGAAATGGTGAACAACCTCTTTCCTGAGGCCTTGGAACAAAAGACCTGAGCTGCATTTTGCTGCTCTACCTTCCACAACATCTTTTTTGGTCATTGACTCATCCTTTGAATTTCGTCACCTTTTTATGTCTTTAATTTTATGGCCTAGCAGTGTTCATCTTGCTAGGTTAAAACACTGTTGTCAATAAAACCTGCATATGTCTCCTAGGTGTTTAATGAACATTTATTTTTCCTGGAAGCACTGTCAGATTTAAAGCAATGCATGTGCCCTTTCCTTGCTTCCCTTGTGCAGTTCTTCAGCGAATTTTCTATCTTACTATTCGTTTTCACATCAGATAAGCACTAAAAAATGTTAGCGCTTGTTTAAAAATTAAATTTTAAAAAAGAAATTTCTATTGAAGAAAACATGTATTGATTTACACAGAAGAATATGGAGCTTTGAGTTGTTTTAAAGTTCTCTTTTCATGGGTATATCATCAAATTAATGCAAGCCAAAAATCTGTGTTAGTCACATTTAGCCTTGCAAGGTGCCACTAGATGGTGTCAGTATCTAGTTCACTTTTTCCTTCCTCAAGCACTAAAACACTCAAACTGCTCCATGTTTGCATCACTTTCAAAGGCCTCTTAAATTTTCTGGTATCATAAAGTAGGTTTGTTAGAGCAGATCATAAAGCCATCCTTCTGTGACTGCGTGATTTGTGATTAGGTGCTAAAAATGACAGGTAGGTGGATATCATTCAGTCTAGGCATTTTGGTCCCCGTTTTCACCTCACTTGTTTGTTTAGGTTATGTATTTAGACTCTGGATATGAAGAGAGATTGTCTGTCACATTACTGAAACAATTATGTAGTTTATGACATTTTACCATTTTCTTATGAAATTATGTAGATTAAAAAAAAATAACATCCTGAAAACACTTACATGGTAATTATGTAAAAACTGTTTTGTATTCTCTATGTGAAATCAAGGAATCTTAAACAGGGGCAAATAAGAAACCCAGTATCATCCCTGTCCTGATTCTGAGATATCCCTTGAACCTAGTCATAGTAAAAGAGGAAGGCAAACTCTTAGGAGGCAAATAATAAAGGCTGCCAGTGTTAAAGTAACTGTAGATACTGCAAAGTGGGTAGTTCTGGGTGGCTGTAAAAACACATAAGAGGAAACCAGTAGACTCTGACTGTATGATGAACTCATTGGGGGTCAGCTCTGTAGTAGGTGCCAGAGGCTTGTAAGACAGATTCTGAAGCGAGCCTGAGCTGAGCAGGCTTCTTACTGTCCAGTAGTTTTAATTCTTTGGATGGAAAGATGGTGTTTTTCTTTTCAGAGCTATTTTAGGTAAACATTCTTTTATTCTCATCAAGCAATATAGCTGACTGTGATTATCTGGAAAGCTATGCCCCACCCCCACCATCTCCCCCATTCAGGGTAGGATGATGAATGCTGTGTATGCCACACAGTAGGTTGTAGGGTTTTCAAGAGTCTGATCATAAGGATTACCTGTTAGGCAAATAATGTAAATTGCCAGGTTTTGGAGAGAGATGTGAATAGGAAGAGTGTAAGCTGATACAATAAATCAATGAAATACTGGGCAGGAGGATGGAGATAGGTAACTATGAGCACCTTTTTTAGGAATTCTTGAGTCACTTGTCCAATATTGTTTTAGATGTCTGAATGTGGTCTCTCAGCTTTGTGCTTTTAAGAGAGTTTTCTGTGGTTGACTAGATCATTTTACGAATATAGTTGAGAGTGAAGCAAGAAATGTTGCCCTACTGTTGACGTGCAGTCCTGTTTTTTTCAGAGTCCAGACATGCATTTTCTAGATGCTCAGGAGTATTTTGCACGCTGAAGAAAGAAATTTCTATGTATTTGGCCTCCAACAATTCCACAGGTTTAAGAATTTCAGTGGCAAACTTTTAGATTGGAAAAGCTCAATGATAAGTTCCTAATCAGAATATTGTCTGCAGAATTCTGCTGTGCTTAAGAGTGATTTCAGCACTCATTTCATTATGTTTAAAAAAGGACACCTTAACTGAAACGGGTTACTTCACTTGTATCCATAAGAATGAGAGTTGACCCTATGTTGAAAGAGAGGCAGTAGTTCACAGGAATTTATTTCTGACAAAAATTGTCTTACTTTGGAATGACCAGTCTTGTATGAAAAGTAAAGGTGCAAATGACATTGCAGCCTTTGGTGTTGTTTTGTTTTGTTTTGTTTTTAATACTACTAATGTGATGCATGACACAAGTGACCTTCTTTTCACTTCTTAATAAACTGGAGAATATCATCCTATAATTGGAATCATAGCACTGATGAAGCATAGCCTATGTTTCAGGTAGGGACTTGTGTAAAAATTTTGTTGCTCAGCAGATTCACTTGCTCTTTTTTTTCCTCCTTCATCTAGAATAAAGTTTGTAATCTGGGAGGTTTGCACTCATTTCTTCAAGGGAAAAGTTGCTTGTAGTTCCATAATGCACTTTTTAGATAAGAGACACTTTCTACACCCCAGAACTCAGGATAAATGTCTGCTCACCAGTGGCTCACTCAGGGAGTAGAAAGTATGGTAGGGTTCAGATTTATGGTTCATGTTCTACTGCTTTAAAACTAGTAGGTTGTTTTAGTTTTTAAAAAAATCTTGTTTTGATAATTTGATTTCTAGCCTCTTCTTATATGCGAGATTTATCTTAGGAATGTGCTTGATGAGGGATGTTTCATGTGGATTCTGACAAAAAAATGCTCTCTTGAATCCCTTTTTTCAGTTTTTCTGCCTGTTCCTTCAATCCTTTTCAGCAGAGCTTGAGTGTTTGTGGAGCAGATGTTTAATCTAGATGTAAAAGGGGCCGAAATAAACTTTCACAGGTAACTAACTGTAAGATAAGCGCTTGTTAAATACTGAAATTGTGCATCGATCACAGTTTCTAGTTGTCCGACTCTCTTGAGTAGGAAAGGAACGTTTAGCTCCTGTATAAGGGATCCCACCATGATTCACTGTTATGCATTTTTAGCACGACACTGAGAATTTTAGCATTTCATCTTCAAGAAGTTAAGTAGAAGCAGAATACTGTTAGCCTAGAAGGAAAGGCTGGATCCCTAGAAGAGGTTGCTGAACCCAGAAGTAGGATTGGGCACTTCAGACACTTATTTTATCCATATCCCCTGCATTGACTGCAATGGTTAGGGTTTTGGGTTTTTTTAAAAAAAAAAAAAAAAAAAAATCACAAGTAGTTCTCGGTTTCCTAAATCTTGCATAATATGGTGCTGTTGACTTAAATATTTGAAATATGCTTTAACCTTTAAAATTGGGATAGGTACTGCTTGAAAAAAAAAAAAAAATCCCTTTTATTTAAGTGTGGTGCATTACAAAACTGTGTCATAGAGTGCGTGTGTTTTCCTATTTGGGAAAGCAAAGTCATTCCCATGTTCAAAAGCTAATTATGCCTTTCTGTCGAAAAGTCATTAAGGATACCTGGGAGAAGGTGAATCTGGAAGGAGTATTTGGGGTAGCAGATTATTTTGTTATATTGTGAACACCCTTTATAACATAATAACCGAACGTGACTGAAATACGCTTAGTCTTAACATTCTTAAACTTATATTGTTAAGACTGCAGTCATATCCTTCAGTTTTTACCAATTTTTTTTTTTTGGGGGGTGGGGGAGGAATTGCATTCTTAAGTTGTGAAAGACTTAGCCTGATTGACTAGATTTTTAAGTGATTTTACTCGTCTAAGTTGCATAACATTTACACATATTGCATATTGATAGTGTGAGGATGATGACTGTTCTGCTAGGTGTTTTTCCTACTCTGGGCATCTAAATAAATCACAGTTTAAAGCACCAAAATTAGAAGCTGGCTTCACAAGCAGTTCCAGTGGTGAGGGGCGCCTTATGGGCATGATTCAGCATGTATCAGGCATTCAAAAATACTAGGTTGTGAGTCTCCATAGACAGATGAGTGCAAAGGTATGCGCTTAAGAAGAGAAAGCTCTGTGTGCCTTGTCATTATGTGTATGTTGTTCTTATTTTGCTTAAACTTGAGGACTTCGTTAAGTTATGGAAATGAATATGCAAGACAGACATTGAAGGGTGATAAAATTTAGGGACATCGTTTATCCATGTTACTTGCAGGAAATGAACCTGCACATAAAGTATGTATTGTTCTTACCGTCTTAATCTGTTTAGTGTTTGTAGTTTTTCAAAGCAGAGGTTGTCTTCTTTTGTTGTTTGGTTTCTACACATTACGTATTTTCCATTCTTAAATCTTAAGAAGCAAACACTTGAAAAATCAAAATCTTGGAGTTACTGCAGTGAATCATTATTTAAAAATCTTCATTTTTGGATGGTGCCTAGTGCAATGTTCTTATAGGAACATAAAGCCTGTTTGCGTTCTAGTCTGATGTGGCCTGTTAGCCGAAGGGCAAGATGAATCAACCAGAATTTTTAGTGGGGAAGAGGGATGCAGGAATGGTGATTTGAGAAATTCATTGCTAAGTAGAGTTAATAGTCTGCTGAACAGAGCTGTTCTTAGCTCTGTTTTCCAGGTTAGTCTTGGTCTTAGATGTGGAATAAAATGCAAGCTTTTTTTGCTTGCTTTTGTTTCTCTAGTTACTGAATGAAAGGGCATGTGAAATTGATTTTTCTTTGTATGTCCCTCCGTGCCAGTTCTTTAGAAATTACAGGACATCAGGGAGCATGGTAAATGAGCTACATGATTAAATTTTTAAATCTTACAACAGCTTTGTCCAGGATGAAAATCCCAAAATTTCAAATGATTTCTTTTGTTATAGGTTTTCTTTAAAATATTGCTTGATTTACATTTCTAAGATTAATAATAAATATGCTTTCGGGTTGACATTTCATAAGACAAAATTATAATCGTAAGGAATGCATTACCCACAACAGTGTACTTATTGTGGCAGTGTTACTTTTATTAAACCATTTATCATTTTAATGTTGTGTATTCTGACTCCTAAGGTTTTCTATCTTAAAAGAAAATGCAACAAAACAAATTCAACATTCATTTTTCTTTCCTACAGCATTATCTGCATACCAGAGGTACTACAGTTTACAATCTGACTACTGGAAGGTCTGTATATGCTGCCTTTTTTTTTTTTTTTTACATACTGTTGTAAATGATTGAATTTCTAAAATAGATTAATTTTACTGTAAGTTTGGAGTATCTACCTGCAATTATTTTTTGGCATGTTAATTGGGTCTTAATAGAAATGTTCACCTATATGTACAATTTATTATAAATCTAAGTGGAAATAAATCTTCACACTATTTGTTGAAATGGTGGATCAATTAACGTGACACATTTTAAATTTTTTTTAATTATTATTATTATCCATTATTTCAGTTTTTCTTATGTAAACATATGTACTTGGATCTGTATGAGTATTGAGAGAATCATACCTACTTGAAAGCTGCTGCGCAGGTGTTGGACTTTTACTACGGAAAACGTTCTCAGGTTGCTTTTTCTTTCCACAAATGCCAAATTGTTTAAAGTCCCTTTCAGTATTTTAGATAACATTCTTGTTTAAGACAGGAAACACTCCTATCAGTATAGTTCTCTTATCTGTAAGTCCATGTAGAGGTATCAAGACTTTAAATGAATAAAATGAAAAATTTTCCTATAGCGATATTGTCAAAAATAGTTAGCATTGTTATATTGTCACATGAAATAATTTGAAGCTCATGACTGAGACAGAGGTGCGGGAAAGCATTTAACACAGTAGATATCTGTGTGGTCTTAAGCAGCTGTTTTCCTTAAAAGTGTGCGTAAATGCATATTTCAAATAGGGAGGGCTCACTCTGGAAAGACATCAATGTCATGTATATACTGGTGTTAGAGAAACAACATTTTCTGTGTTCTTTGCATTTTATAGGGACTGTAAGTACGTTCTGAAAAGTCCTGTGACAACTCTTCCCATTTAGGGGATGGAAAGGGAGAAAGGCCGGGTAAATAAAGGGTAGAAGAGTGAACTAAGTGTCCTCTGCATATGGAAGGAGAGGTCCAACCGGAGGGTCCTAGGAAAATTGTTCATATTGTCTTGTAAAGCCCGTGCTTCAGTAGAAGTTGTACGAGTGCCATTTTTGCACGAAGCCACTTTGGAGTTGAAGTAGTTTTTTCAGAAATAACCCCTGTAGTTTAAAAATTACGACAATAAAAGCATTAATCTATTCTTACTTCTTACATGGTCTCGGAGACTTAGTTTAAAGATTGCTGTAAATGAGTGTTGAAATCGATCAATTAATTAAACATCTATTTTAATAGTTTCTGTTGTTTGTACTCTTCCCATGTTAAGCATTTCAGAATAGTTTGAGACTTGAATTGTTTTTTCTGGATTTTGTTCTAATGGCTCTTTATTAGAAGTGATAGATGATTAGTAAATTATTTCCCCTGCATTTTCAGAGAGTTCAGGGTGAAGTGTAAATGATTATATGTGTTTCCATAGGCATAGAGTGTTTCAGCGTGGCTCAGAATATTATCTGCAATTAAAATAAATGCAAACTCTGATTGTTTTGCAGTTCCATTTCAAGAGCACGGATGGCAGTAAAATGTGTGATCTGTGCTTGACTTACTGAAAGCAATTTCTGTTTGTATGCAATGTGCTGATACTCTAACATAACTGTTTCTTGTGTATGTCTCAAAAGTTTTGCCATGCAGAGATTATTTCAAACACTTCCAGTTGCAAGCATGAGAGCATTGTTTGGAACTGACAAAAGAGCATTTTGATTTCTACAAAGGAAAAAAAAAGGCAAAAAACCGCAATAAATTTTCTTCAGTTTGGCCTCACCTGGGAAGGATACTATGCTACTTGATCTCATTACAAGCTTCCTTATCAATGTGTAGTCCAAAGTGGGGTTTTTTCCGTCATCTTTTTGGACATTTTCTTAATTTTTATATGCATGAAAAAGTGCCTGAAAGAGTCCAAAAACGTTCTTCATTTAAAACCTTTTTTTGCCGAAACTGCTAAAAATCACAAGTGTATCATATTTCATCTTATTAACGGATGATGAAGGTAGTCTGGAGTTGGCAGCGGGAAGCTGCCTGGATTGCATCTAGAGAAGGGTCCTCCTTGTCTCCCCCCAACTGAGAGGATTTCTTGTTTCTTGTTATCCTTAATGCCTTGTATCTATAAGAAACCATTGAGTCAAGAATAGTAAGTTTGTGGTGTATTTTTGGTCACCCTTATATGCTGTTTTGTTATACTTTGCAATTAATTTTTTTTTCAGAGAGCTACAGATGACAAAAAAAAAAGCGGTCGCATTTCCTTGTTTTACTGTTGTGGTTTTTTTAAGAATCTCTCTTTAGTTCTTACAGGGTTAGATGTCATCCATTAAGTTGTTGGATTTTCTGATGGGAAAGAAAGGAAGAGAGAGAAGGGTGTGAAGAAAGGGTGGTATTTATGAGCTGTGAGGAGAGCTGTGGGAGAGTACTGAGAAATTGGAGACTGCTGAATCACATGAAGGTTATTATATAAGGCACGTTTGAAACCAGACAGGAACAGTCTTACAAACTTAGGCAGCNCATACTGTTGTAAATGATTGAATTTCTAAAATAGATTAATTTTACTGTAAGTTTGGAGTATCTACCTGCAATTATTTTTTGGCATGTTAATTGGGTCTTAATAGAAATGTTCACCTATATGTACAATTTATTATAAATCTAAGTGGAAATAAATCTTCACACTATTTGTTGAAATGGTGGATCAATTAACGTGACACATTTTAAATTTTTTTTAATTATTATTATTATCCATTATTTCAGTTTTTCTTATGTAAACATATGTACTTGGATCTGTATGAGTATTGAGAGAATCATACCTACTTGAAAGCTGCTGCGCAGGTGTTGGACTTTTACTACGGAAAACGTTCTCAGGTTGCTTTTTCTTTCCACAAATGCCAAATTGTTTAAAGTCCCTTTCAGTATTTTAGATAACATTCTTGTTTAAGACAGGAAACACTCCTATCAGTATAGTTCTCTTATCTGTAAGTCCATGTAGAGGTATCAAGACTTTAAATGAATAAAATGAAAAATTTTCCTATAGCGATATTGTCAAAAATAGTTAGCATTGTTATATTGTCACATGAAATAATTTGAAGCTCATGACTGAGACAGAGGTGCGGGAAAGCATTTAACACAGTAGATATCTGTGTGGTCTTAAGCAGCTGTTTTCCTTAAAAGTGTGCGTAAATGCATATTTCAAATAGGGAGGGCTCACTCTGGAAAGACATCAATGTCATNTGACAAAAGAGCATTTTGATTTCTACAAAGGAAAAAAAAAGGCAAAAAACCGCAATAAATTTTCTTCAGTTTGGCCTCACCTGGGAAGGATACTATGCTACTTGATCTCATTACAAGCTTCCTTATCAATGTGTAGTCCAAAGTGGGGTTTTTTCCGTCATCTTTTTGGACATTTTCTTAATTTTTATATGCATGAAAAAGTGCCTGAAAGAGTCCAAAAACGTTCTTCATTTAAAACCTTTTTTTGCCGAAACTGCTAAAAATCACAAGTGTATCATATTTCATCTTATTAACGGATGATGAAGGTAGTCTGGAGTTGGCAGCGGGAAGCTGCCTGGATTGCATCTAGAGAAGGGTCCTCCTTGTCTCCCCCCAACTGAGAGGATTTCTTGTTTCTTGTTATCCTTAATGCCTTGTATCTATAAGAAACCATTGAGTCAAGAATAGTAAGTTTGTGGTGTATTTTTGGTCACCCTTATATGCTGTTTTGTTATACTTTGCAATTAATTTTTTTTTCAGAGAGCTACAGATGACAAAAAAAAAAGCGGTCGCATTTCCTTGTTTTACTGTTGTGGTTTTTTTAAGAATCTCTCTTTAGTTCTTACAGGGTTAGATGTCATCCATTAAGTTGTTGGATTTTCTGATGGGAAAGAAAGGAAGAGAGAGAAGGGTGTGAAGAAAGGGTGGTATTTATGAGCTGTGAGGAGAGCTGTGGGAGAGTACTGAGAAATTGGAGACTGCTGAATCACATGAAGGTTATTATATAAGGCACGTTTGAAACCAGACAGGAACAGTCTTACAAACTTAGGCAGCATGTGGTGCAGTGCAAATTTACGTGGTTGAAGTAAGTGTCCAGTATCTTCTTTGTTTTATATAAATAGGAAACTTCCAGAATAATTGTGAGAGATTTTAGGTTGCTTTGGGTATAGTTTGGCCTCCTTATGTAGTATTTTTAGTCTCTGTTACTTTGGGTTTTCCCTACTGCATTGGATTGGTAATTGAGCATTATTTTCATGCATTGTTCATTATATGATATTATTCTACAATTCATCTCTTTTTTTCCCTTCATGAAGAAAAGCATTTTACATTTTTATTCATAGATTTTTCTGATGGTCTGAATTTTTTACCAGGTTGTTTTCTGTCAGAATTTGGTGCATGGGTTGTTTTGTTGGTAATACAGTAAGCGTTTTGTTGATCCTGTGGTACAAAAAGGGAAAGAAAAAACACTTCAGAAAATATATTCTGAATATATGTTATAGTGATAGAAGTGAAGGTGAAAGGTTAGGAAGATGCTGTATTTTGCCATTTACCAGATCAACACTCCCTCCATTCTGATGAGCTATTACTTGCTTTCAGAGAAGTAATACCTGTATGGATACTTTTGAAAGAGCTGGGTTTCATTATGCTGCATATTCTTAAATAGACCATTTTTTGCAGTAATGTCTTTGGGCACCCCCAGATCATCCTGCAAAATTACTGAGTTTCTGCAACTTTTGTTCTACACAGGCACTGTGGTACCTTAATGCTGCATTTAAAAAAATTATTTGACTTGAAATCTTATGAAGTAAATAACTTGGATAAAAGCTGAGATAACTTAATAGAGTTCTTGCATTCAAGTAGTTTTCTCAATGTTTTTTCTTCTTAAATGCCTATATGCTAAAATAAATCTCCCTTCTGTGCAACGTACTTCATTCTGATTTCTTTTTAAAACTTCTCTGTGTCAACATGTTGGGGGAGGTGAGAAGGACTGTGGGGGATGAATGGATAGGAAGGTCAGTTCAGGAGAGGGAGACAACTAGAACCTTGTAGATCTTAATGCTACTGAGAAAATAAAGATATCAAGTGTGAGTGTCTGCCGTGGTTATCAGTTTTGACATATTCTGAGGAGGCAGGATTAGAAGCTCAGCAAGGAGTAAGATATTCCTGATTTTATCCAAACATGATGGCAGATACCTGGCACCTGGAAAACGTTATTTTAATCATCTCATGTGGTTGTATTATAATGCAGTTGATCATACTGAACTTTTTTATATAATGTCTGGGTTGGGGTAGGACTGTCCTAAGAGAAATTTCAGTACATGAGTGAATTGAGTGTGTGTAAGTGTAAAACATCTGGATCTGTTGCATTGACATGGTTGCTTAGGGCAGGGGAAACCTAGAAATCTTCCTTCACAGATGTGGGGCTGCAAGAGATTTCAGTGCTCACTACAGTGATTCCTGGGAGGGTTTTACAGAAGAGCTTGGTTGTCCGGTACTGTGGTTAGATCTCCTGGGCTTTGGCATGACACTGCTACTGCAGGCCTTCTGTGGTTTGATCATCTTGATTAAAGTATATTTGTGGCTTTTTGCAGGTAGGTGAGTGTTCACAGATTGTCAGTTAGAAATTGTGTGCCTGTAGTTGTTGCAACACAGAATTTGAATAATAAAACTTTTTGGTATGGGTGTATTAGGTAGCAGCAAGCTCCTATTATATGCTGATTCTCTGCAGTGTTTCCCTGAGCCATCTATTATTGACATCTCTGTGGTTGAGGAATGAATATGTAGCTTTCTAGGCAGGATTTTATAGTCAAATCCAGGGGATTGTGGACAGGTTATGAGGAGCATGAGGACAGCACTGCCATTGTACCTTATTCTGAGTGTGTTAATTCGTCAAAGAGAAGCACCCTGTCTGTCTTCAAGGATTTTTATAAAAAGCTGTGTTTCATCGGGGTAACAGAGGGTACACAGATACTTAAACATATCTATCTATATGAATAAGTTGGAAGATTGACAGGGCACAGTATTTAGAAATGCACCTCAGTGAACCTTAAAATGGTGGAAGTTACTGTGAAAATTAGTTACTCCTGTATCAAGGAAGACTATTTACCCTGTGGACTAGGATGCTAGAACTTAGATTGACGATGCCTTAAAAAGCAAAGAAACCGTAATTTATTCAGTTATACTCAACTGTAGTATCTCTTTATAGAGAAGTGCTTGGAGTGGATTAGTCAGAAGACCTGAACGTTCCTTGAAATGTTTGAGGAACACTTAATTAGTGAGTTATATCCTCCAACATGAATTCAGAGATAGACTTCTTGTTAGCTGTTGACTTTGGCTGGAAATTTGCCTAGAAGAAAAGTAAATCTGTCAGGCACTCTTTATCATTGTAATGAAAATGGTCATAATCACCTTTTTTTTAAATAAAGATTTCATTTATGTGGTCAGGGTGAATACATCAAAGAAGTTTAATAAACTCCAAGCAGGATTTTCAAAGACCAACTTCTGTGTTCCAGTGGATTTTAAGACTATCTGGGTGCAAGTATGGTACAAACTGAATTTACAGTTGCAAGGCTATACTGTAGAAAACTGAATGATCTCGTTTAAAAAAAAAAAATTAAATTGAAGGGGGGGAAATAAATCCCATAGTTGTTTTGCTGCAAGGTAAGGTGTCAGTCTAGTTCTGGAAAGCAGCTATTTGGTACTCCCTGCCTGTGTTTACTGGACATTAGAACTACTGTCTGAGTTCCGACGTTTACCTCAGACCTTCTTCGTGTTTGTCTCTTAAAATACATGATTCTTAGAAATTTAATTTTTGCTATATGTTTGCAAATAACAGAATTTCCTCTCACTTTCTTAGATAGTCTATGTAAAACTGAGGAGAATCCAGAAGCATGCAGAGGTATTAAAAAAAACCCCAAAGCCTAAGCTTCTCTGTAGAAAACCCAGGAAAATGCAACTGTGTATGTGTGTGCTAGTCATGGAAGAAGGATGTGATCCTAGTCTATGCTGAGTTGTTGGTTTGTTACAGAAAGCGATTTTATAATGTTCCATGTTATGTAGACCTAAAGTATGATTTAGTACCAGGTCATTTTTTACAATGCTGTTTTATAATTAAACCTATGTAGAAATGTTAATAGGAGGATTCTCAGCCTTATGGCTACAACACTTTTAATGATTAGTAAGGCTTTTTTTTTTTTTTCCCAAAGAACTAAAGTGTTTTAGACCATGAGTGTTTTGTTTTTAAATGTGACCTGTTGCTTGTTTTAATATTTTTATGCAGCTTCTTTTCATCTCTCTACCTTTTCCGTTTTGATAGGCCAAATGTCTTTTTTGGTATGTTTTCTTAATGCTATAAAATAGGAAAACAATTAAAAAAAACATTAATGCTTTAATTTTGTATGTTTTGCTGTCTCTTTCTCCTGACTGTAAGTCTATTTCCCCCTTTTTAAATAGTTGGACAAAAAGCAATTACTAGACATACTGATAACAGCAAATAAGAGAACATTTTGCACCTTAGAGGATCTGCTATAAGACAGCAATTTTCCACTTCATTGACTCACAACTGTTTCATTTTCTGCAGTAACCTCAAAAAACCAAGTAGTGTTTTTAGACAGAATTCATCAAAATTTCCATTATTTTTTTAATTAGATATAAATGCTTAGTTTAATTGAAACAGTACAGTTGTATAGGATCAGTAGAAATTCAGGAAGGTGTTTGCTCCAGCAAATGAAAGTTGGAGAAGGCAGTAGGATGATTTGTGAACGCTGCTTTTTATTCAAGCCCTTAGTTTTTTGGAGCTTTTTTTTTTTAAAAGAATAGATAGCCTGCATAAGGAGACAGATTTGCCTATAAGAGTCCTCAAAGAACAAAATTTTAAAATGACACAAAAAGCCTTTAATACAAATTATTGCCACATAGCAACACAGGGCACGTACAGAAAAAGCAGAAAGACAGAAACAGTCCCTTTGATTGGAGGAGATTTAATCAGAAAAGCATTTAGAAGAAGACTTGATCAGCAAAGCAAGTTTCAAAAATCCTCAACGAAGGTGAAATTAGCTGAGATTAAGGGCATTTCAGAAGGATTTGGGAGATACGGTAGGTGACCTAAAGATGGAAAAGGTGAAAACCTGCAATTCAGAATATATTTGCAAAATAAAATCAAAATGATAGGGTAGGAATGGAATAAATAGAAATTTCAGAGAAAATGGAGAATTAGAAAGTGAAAAATAAAAACAGAAACTGAATAAAGATTCAGCAGTTCTGGAAGGCTTTGAGAAGGGAGTTTTAATAATACTTTCTATATGCTCTTTATCTCTGTCTGAAAATACAGTGGTCATCAGCACAGCGCATGGGATTCTATACCACCCCTCACTTTTGACTAAAAGGACAGTTTTTAGGTTGCAGTCCTTTCACTGGAAGGATTTTGTCGAAGACATTCTGGTCATGTTCTGAGAAGATATGAAATATAACTGTTTCAAGACCTATTGTAGACTGAGAGAGAGAAGCATGATATTATTATGTGTTATGGAACAGCAAATACAAAATAGAGATAAGTTTGAAAGGAGTGTCCTAATTTTTAAATACTGAAGACAGTAGGTCATCGTAATGGAGATAAAAAGTGTTTCTATGGGATTTAATGGGATAAGCATTTTCAGGAGAGTGTGTTGTGCAAAGCAGTCTGGAAATACAGTCTGAGTTTGATACAGCGTGATAATATAGGATGGCAAGCTATTATGTCCAGAAAAAGAAAATAAGAAAAGGAGAGAGAGAAAAAACTGTGAGACCGAGTGAGACTGAACAAATAATATGAGGAAGAGGAAAGTGTGGCTAGAGGAAGATTCACAGGGAGTGGGGGAAGGAAAATTGTAACCCTGCTGAGAATTTAAATGTTAAAAAATGAGAGAAGATAAGTAAAAACATACTTTAAGGCTAAGAGCATATGGGGAGAAGGGAAGATGGTATATACAGAATAATATAGGAATGGATTGTGGGAGGTCTGAAATGAGACTTTTGCCAGCTTTCTCCCCAGCAGCAACCTCTGTGTCATAAATTCACCAGGCACAGTGGGAGAGACTTTAAAAAAAAAGAAAAATCCAAGGAAGACAGTAACTGTTCACGTGAGGAGCACAGTGTAACTCTCCATCAAAGGACCAAGATGTTTTCTGTTTTGAGGAAGGCAGAAGAAGGTAGAGTGTGTGAAGCACTGAGGATCACATGGGGAGCTAGATAAGTAGATAATAAAAAGTTTGTGTGTTTAGAGTGGAGGAAATGACAGTAATGGGGCTTCAGCTGATGAAAATGAACTTTCTGTCCTGAACTTGTTGGAGAGTCCATGGGAAGGGGAGGAGTGAGTTAAGGTGACAGAAACTTCTCTCTTATTAATTAAACAATGAAGATTTTTAATGTATGTAGCTGTTACTGCAGCTGGTGATAAATTTGCTGTCACAAAATAAAGGGGTTTACAGGAAATCAGGAACAAAGGATCTAGCAATTGCACAAAGCCTTTTACTGAACCACTGATAAAAAATACCTGAGGACGTATTTTCCATAATATTTAATTTTTTGGGGTGCATGGGTAAGCGTGAGTAATTCTGTTGGTGAAAACTTTTCCCTTTGATCCTAAGATATACTGGCAAAACACAAAGGGGGAGGAAGCAGATATAACATCATCAAGGGGCATTTTAAAGAAAAATCAGTAAAAAAAACTACAGCAAAGCCCATAGCTAGCAGTATCTGTTTCTCCACAGATTTTTAAAGGTTATTAATACATTTAGGTCATGAACTTGTCCCTTCAGTATGTCAGGATGGATAGAAATTGCATGTGAGAAGGTATTTGAAAAGCTAGAAAAGTTGTTGAAAGAACAAGATGTAAGAGAAATTTTGAGTATGAAGGCTGCTAAATCTATGAATTGTGCACCATATAATCTTTCTTCTGTGTCAGAATACTTGGTAGCTTTGGTAACATTGTAAATAAGGTTATTTCAGCATCCCATACATGTGAACAGTTAGCGTGATTACTCAGTGATGTTGAAAAATTGGGATTCTTAAATGCAAACTATGTTTATGAAGACTAACTGGAATTCTGCCTCTTAAGGGTAAAAGAATTATGTGTATGCTTTCAAAATATATCAGAGAAAATTATTAATAAATAAAGAGAAACTCTGGAATGCTGGAAAGGTAATGATGGTTGTGTTACCAATTACACTTGGTCATCTATAAAATACATAAAAAATAGAGAAAATGAATAACTGTATTTGGGTTTCAGGAAAAGATCTTTTAATACTGGATGCTAAAAATAAATGTTATTTCTTGTAAATCAGTAAAGCAGACAAGTTGAAAGTAGTATACTTTTTTTTTTTTTTCCAAAAGTGTGTTGTTAAATGAATGCCACCTAGAAAGTTTAAGGAGAAAATGTGTTGTATTTCATGCCGTTAATTAGAGTAAAGCACAACTGATCCCTAGTTTAGAAAAGAGGATACATTTATCCAGATATTTCTTACAGAGTAATAAATCTTAAGAGTTAAGTTTGGGGTTTTGTGCATTTGGGGGGGGTAGTGGTGTCTAAAATTCTGCCCCTCTGTCAGCTAAAACACAGAATTCTTAAGTAGTCCTGTGACAGAGAAAGAAGCAGATACTGTTTTTTACTGTTGTTAATGCAGACAAATAATGCAACTTGTCCAATTTTGTGTACAGTAAAATTGTACAAGGTTCTGATCATTAACTCTCTTATTAGATGATTTATCTAATGGAATTGTGACAGGAGGGCATATTCCCTCTCCTTGAAGGGAATCGAGAGTAGGTGTGAAATCTTAAAAAGAATGAGACTGACCAATTTAACTAACAAATTTTGACATGTTGCCTTTGACCTCCAGATAGATTTGATAAATTGCCTCTTTTTTATGTCTCTTTCTATTAACTGTCATCATACAAAACAAAGGAATCCTCCTGTGCACATACAAACCATGTACCTGTTTGGGTCACAACAAGTATTAGGTCTTTTTAGGGAGCATGTATGTTGCTGTTTGATTAGAAATATTTTGCATTTGCACTAAATTAGAAAGAAGTTTTTATTTCAATGTCTGCAGTTCTGAAATTTTTCAGTGTATATTCATTCATGAAGCCACTTATCCCTTTTAATGAATGAGTTTATAAGAACTCAAAACTCTGACAAATCTGTAATGTGCTCAGAATATTAATGGTAAAAGAGGAAAGAATGTGCTTTGGGGAGAAACTTTGCTTGGGTCAGGAGAAGGAGAAGAGAAGACAGAATCTCAGAGGAAATGCTTTCCCCTCAACCTAGAAGTGGTATCTGTTTCCAACCAATATTCATAACATGTTCTAATGGTGGTGCTTCACCCTGGAAATTCAGCAGGAATGCTCTTCTTGTCCCCCTGTCTGTATGATCTCTGTCTAAAAGTCTGAATACTGTGGGTGGAAATAACATAAGTATCATCAGGATCGATGGAAAAGTCTCTTCAGGAAAGCTTTTTACGCATGTCGAATTCTCCTATTGCAGAAGTTCCCTTTGTGCAGAATAAAAAACTCTCATCCTTCATCTGCTAGTACTTAGAATAATAGCATGCTTCCTTTCTTCAATCTCTGTGATGAGAATGTAGGATGCTAAAATATGAGACACACTGAAGTGTGGCAGTGGAGAAACTCATCAATTCAGATTGTTTGGAGAGGCGTATTTAGTTGAGTAGAACAGTTCTGACTTGAACAGAGGACACATCTTCAGTAGGCAAGAATATTCTTTGAATGTTGATAATATTGAATGACCAAAAGTTTCTTTATCTAAATATAAACAACTATATTGACAATGCATGTGATACTTGCTTTTTCAAATGTATTCTGTTGTTTGCGGAAACCACAGTAATGGTACAATTACTTCATACTCCATATGATGGCTCTTTTCGTTGCATAGAAAAGGTTAAAAGAAAACACACCACCCTGTTTTTCTTATTTGTAGTTTGTAGATTCCTGTTTGATGATAAGCTATAAGTAGATGCTGTTTCTCATTAATGAGTGGCATTTCTTTTCTTCAGAAATGAATATTTTACATTTAAGGTTCTTTTTTTTATTTTTCCCCAAAGATTAAATATTTGCTTAGTTTTAGAAACAAAGAATTGTTTTATCTTGCAAATTTCGAGTTTTTGCATTTGCTGTCCCCAGAATTGACATTTCAGTTCTAGGTTTTTTAATACTCCTTCAAGCATATACCTAATTAAAGTGTTCTGCTGCATTGTTTCCCCCTTTTCCCAGGGATACAGATTCAGTCTTTTCTGTGTGGTGGGGAAGGAATGGTTGAAATGTGAGTGGATCTAGTACAAATAGGTGGAGAAGGTAGCAGGTGGGAGGATGAGGAGACATAGAGCTTGGGGTCTCTTTCTTAAAGAACCTATGAGTAGCTTGTGTGAGATTAATAAGCTCAAGCTTTGAAGAAAAGGCAAATAATTTAAAATGTTTTTAGAGTAGTGTTTGAGCACGATTGTGCTCTGCTTTGTGAAGCACCCTTACAAGGGTGAGTATTTAGAGGAGAAATAGAAATCAGTTCTGCTTCTCGTGTTTACTTGCACAAAGGTGTAGCAAGAAGTAATTTCTGGTGTCTGCTTGCTTTCGTGGAGGGCATCAAGTGAGATCGGTGCTGAAACCACTGAGTGCTTTTCTTGAAGGGAAGGCCAGATGCTGAAAAAATACTGGAGATTCAAATACTAAAGCATACTAACAGCAAACAAACAAAACCTTTGAGTTTAGATAATTTCAAGCAAAAGTTTTTCTAAATGTATGCTGAGAAGGTTTTGCAGCTACCTAGAAAACCTGTAGCTAATCATCTGTTCCTATGCACCTTGCAAGTTTGTAATAAGTAGATAGGAATTTACCAGCATTCAGAAGAATCTGGGAAAATACTAGCTTGTCACCCTCAGCCACTTCTCTGGGCTGCTATATTCAGATTATTTGGCACTAATTCCAAAGTCAGTGTGCAGTATCATTTTGTTTTCTACAAGGTATCCCTCCCAACTTCTGAGGGCTAACTTGGAACTCATAACTTCTATTCCTCATGTTGTGTCATTTTTCTTATCTCATTTGCCAGAGGAATGGGACTGACGAGAGATCCCGTGTCTCAGATATGGGAGAAATAAAAGTCAGCTAGGGATCTTTGGCCCTGTTTTCTTCTTTCCCACTGTAGCCTTTGTTCTGCAAGGCCAAAAAGTTCCTCAATTAAATTTTATCTGGTATTACCAGCCAAAATAAATGTAGCTACTTTTCCTGGTTTCCTCATTCAGTCTTTCTTTCTGGATTAGGTTTTTACTTAGTGTTTTTCTTATTGCAGGCATTGTTCTAGCCTCTGCTTTCTGAATTCTCAGGGTCTTCAGAAAAACAGGAATAAAACTGTATTACCAGACATCATGACTACACTGATGCTGTCTAACATGTTTTCTAAAAGTATTTCAGGTATTGTTTTTCTCTCCTCCCAAAGGGGATTGGGATCTGTTTCATGCATTTACCTGTCAGACTCTGATTCTCGGGATTGGACACAGATCCATTCCCAGCTATCTTAATGATGTAATCAGAACTTTGTGAACGTTTTCTGAAAACAAGTAAGCTGAAAAATCTGATTCCAATCCTGGTTAAACACTGTACAAAGGGAGCTGGATCAAACAGGATCTGGTGGGGGAAGCAGGGGGGGAAGAAATAAAGAAGGGAGGGATTCAGTCATATGTGCAGTTAGTTGGAACTTTGTTTTTTTTGGAAAGAAAATAAGAAGATAAACTGATTATCATTCAGAATGACTATTTTCATTATAGCTAAGGGGTGAAAACCCATAGTGGTGACAGAGAAGGGGGAATCTCTTTAAATGAGACTTGTGCTGAGGGTGATATTTTCTGTGTTTTCTATTCTGTTGTCAACTACTGCAGGAAATTCATGCTTACTGCATATTCCAGAACTTTTTCTATCACTGGTTGTATAGAAAGTTGCATCAGTTTTGCAGAATGCTGCAGACTCGCAATGTTTTAATGGTTTCAAAAAACAGCTGGACAAATTCAGGGAAGAAGAATCCATTAAGAGCAATTAAATATGAAGACATTTTGTCTGGCTTTAGAAACCTCTGAACCACAAATCACTGGAGGTTGGGAGGGCGTTCTTAGGAGGGAAGGCTTAAAATAATGATAGAACAGTGAATGAAGTTACTCTTAGCAGTAACTGCAACAGCAACATTTTAAAAGCTAAATGTTACTGCTGAATTGTGTGATAGCCTGCTCCCTCCCTCCAGGATCACCTACTCGGGAGTTATGTTTCCATTTAGTGACATAGTCTCTACCTTTTTGAGAGAAAGGATGATTTTCTGATAAAATGCAATCATTGGATGTTGTCTAGAGCGGAATTACTCTGTGGAGCTGTCCAAGAATTTCAGTACACTTCATCCTGTTCTCTCTCTCTCTGAAATCTATAAAAATATAATAACATAAATGAAATCATCCATCTAGTTCATAATGCAGCATTATAACCCTGTCTCAATTCTGTTTCTGATCTCAAAATTTAAGCAAACAGAGCCCTCTATCTGTCTGAAACTTGTAAATAAGTTCTCAAGAAAAGCTTGTCTTGAAGGCACTTCCACTTTACTCAATGTCTTTCAGAGGAATGTCAGCCTTTTTCTATCCTAAACTTTCTTCCCTGTGCATTGATGTCAAATGAATTCCTTGGGAGTCTCTCCTTGATCACGATGGCTGTAACACTGGCTTTTATAGAAAGAGAACATGTAGGTACTCCTTGCTGGTGAATTTTTCTGATCTGGGCTTTAAGTAAAGAGAAAACTGAAGCAAACAGATGATGAATGTCACTTCTGAGTTCAAGACAAACTCAGATGAGTGATGCCACAGGAAGGCAACTAGTCTTGAACTGAGAATGAATATTAAGTGCTGCCTTGGAAAAAAAATGCAAAATAAAAAAGTCTCTAAAGGAACACAGTTGATATTTTGGATTTTTTTAAAATGCTACTGTTCAAGGGTTTTGCTAATTCTGGTATTTTACATAGACATGTTACTCCAAATTCATGGCATCTTCCCGTGTTCCCTGTTAACTAATCTCTCTAAACCTTGATTTTTATCTTTTCCTGGTATTCTAGTTTTGGTTATATGTTCTTAGTCTTAGAGCCTGTACATACAAACTGGAGATGATGTGTGTGTCTTGTGATATTTTGGTGATTCAAGTTCAGGGAGCAAGTACCGAGGGTAGGACTTTGCTTTGTTATTTGGCTGGAACACAGTGAATCACTGAGGTATTGGAGCTCTGTCTTGAAGCACTGTTTCTTTCCATGGTAACTCATCTGTTCTGGCTGTGGAAAGAAAGTGGTCAACAGTTTTGTAATTATTGGGAAGAATGTGATCTGCCATGTTGACAAAACATTACTTTGTCATAAGTGGAACAAAGTTTCCTGTCTCTGGGCTGTGTCAGTCAAGTGTGAGATGAACAGCAATTCATTGATCTGGGTTATCAAACTGATCTAAATCCAGAAGCATACCTCTTCTCCTGAGTCACTTTGGTAGACACTGCTTTTAGAAACAGAGAATGAAGGGTGAGTGGCCGTGTGTAAGAAAACCGAAGACATGGATCTCATAAAGCCAAGTTGCTCAAAATTCTTGGTATAGAAACTCCCACTTCATTTAAATGCAAGTAAATAAAGTAGGATTTTCTATTTTATTCCTTTCATCCCATGCATATTGCACAGACAGCAGAGTTCTCTAAGGCTTGGGGAGGCCTGAAACAGGTTGTTAGCCTGAGGATTCTCTTTGTTTTACTGAAGAGGATCTGAATTTTAGGCCTGAAAAGTATTTATTGGAGGCCAGTCACACAGTGAAGGCACTAAACATGTGGACTTAGCAGAGAAGAAATGGTGGTGAGTGAAAGAAGTGTCCTATCATTTGGCTTGTTTGTATTTTTTTTTTGTTTGTTTTGCCTTTCGAAATTGAAGGCTCTTAAACTCACTAGTGTATATATATTCACAGAGTGGGCTGAAAATTTACTGATGTACAGTTTTCTGTTAAACGATTATTTGATGGAATTGAAATATTCTGTGGGAATGGTTGGTGGGCTGCCCAGCTGCTTTGCTTTGCTTTTGGCTGCTGGCCATCTTGTCTGCTCCCCCAGCTGCCTGTCATGTGGGCCTGCTGCCTTGTCTGTTGTATCCTATTTTAAGTATTTGTACACTCTAACAAATAAAACAGCAAATCACCAATTAGAACACCAATTAGTGATTACTACTAAACCAACTACAGTCTTAATTGGGAAATAATTTTCAGTAGTAATTGATTGATATCTAACTAGCAACCATTAATCAATGATCTTGCATTTTGATACTTAAAACAATTAAATCTTTAAAAAATTAACAGATTCTTATTTTAATATTTGATATGTTTATAACAATACATAGAATATATACCCCAAAATATGCTATCTAGTAACATTTTCCATTTTCAGATGACTAATGTAAAAATTGAGTCAAAACTGAAGCGACCAGTGAGATTTTTTTTTTAGGGCTGATATTCAGAATTTTGTTTCAAATGTAGGATTTTGTTCAGTTTGCAGTTTAGAGAACAAACTGTTTTTATGCTAGAGCTAATGAAGCCTGGGTAATGACGGGCTACTGTCTGTTGTCCTTTTGCACCTCCTGTCCTCCCTTCTCCCACTTCTCTTTGTAAGCACACACAAACTGGAATTCCTCTAGTTTTCCTAGTGAAGCATCCTGAATGACATCTTGTTTCCTATGACAGCTCTGAGCAGGAAAAGCACATGCGTAATTTAAATCTGTGCTAATGGGATAAGTGTCTCTTCCCAAAGAGGAGAGAATAATTAAACTCTGTGCTTTCAGAAAGTAGGCCTTGGTTTGGGGGCTCTTTTCTCTATACAGCAGGTATTTTCAGTGACATTCCTCAAGTTTTTCATCTTTGAGATGTCTTGCTTTCTTTAAAATTCATTCAAAGGCAGCTAACAGGTTCAGGAGTTATTCAGCTGGAAAGAACAACATGTAAGTAGCAACAGCATTCTTAAGGAACTTGGTTATAAACTCAATTTAAAATTTTTCCATTAAGCAGAGTTCCAGATTCAGCTTGGTTCTAGTTACTGCCCAGCACAATGTGGCTTAAGATTTGAGGGAACAACCATAGACAGTTTTGCCACTTTTGCCACTTAATTTTTGTGATCGTTTTCCTTTTTTTTTTTTTTTTTTTTTTTTTTTTTTACTGGTTTGCTTGTGTGTATTTGAATCACTTTGTAGTCATTCATGCCTTAGTATATTCATCTTGTCCACTCCCATTTTATGTGGAGTGCCTTAGGTAGAGCAGTTGTGTAATTAATGATATTAAGGCTTTTTTCCAATACAGTAGTGATTCTCCAGCAGTGAGAAACTGACAGGGAAATAATGGGGCTACTTGTAAACTCAGTGGGATTCCTATCTTTGCTGGAAAGGGTTGGAAAAATGGTGAATCAAGAACGTAAAATTCCTTACTAGCAGTTCTATTTCATAAAATGTTTTGAAGATGATGGGTATAAATAGTGATGATCACTTGCCATATAAAAGGGAATAAAACATTTCAATAAACTGTCCAAATGTCATCTTCCAAATACATGTTTCAGTAATCTTTGTGTGTATACATGAACAGACATTAATTTCTGTACTTTGATTGAAAACATTTGTGAAGAGATCTAATAATGTTAGTTAGGTCAGCATATCTAGCTGGAAAAAGAGAAAAGCCCAAATCCTTTAATAGGTATGAAGTAAGAGCAGTAGTTGTCAAAGAAAAACAGAGGTTGAAGAGAACTGCTCTGTGTTTAATTTGCTTATGCTAATCAATATTGGGGCCCCACCTCAAGGGTATGGACAAAATAAGGAAGTGCCTACAGGACAGTATTATGGGGGAGTCTCTTTTCTGGGAAATGAGCAGAAATGGGTGCCTCTCTGAAGTGCTTGTACACAAACGGATGCAGCATGGGGAAAAATGGGAGGAGTTAGAGGTCCACATGCAATTGCAGGGCTATGATCCCACTGGGATCACAGAGATGCAGTGTAATAGCTTAGGCAACTGGAGTGCTGCAGTGGATGCGTACAGGCTCTTTAGGAAGGACAGGCTGGGAAGGTGAGGAGAGGGAGAAACCCTTAATGAAAGAGCAGCTAGAGTGCATGGAGCCCTGCTTTTAGACAGTTGAGAAGCCAGTTGAGAGATTATGGGTCAGGATTAGTGGATGACCAATGTGGGTGATGTTGTGACTGTCTGCCACAGACCACCTGGTCAAGAAGTAATAGGTGAGGCCTTCTTCCAACAACTGGAAGAAGCATTGCATTTGCAGACACTGGCCCTAATAGTGGGCTTAACCATCCTTACATGGAGAGAAGAGGGGTCCATGAGAGCTTGTTAATTTTCAAGAATAACTTTCTCTGAGCTCAGGAACCATCCATCCTGACTTGCAGAAAGTTAGATAAAAAGGAAAGGAATCCTGCATGGATGAACAAGATGCTCCTGACAAAATTCAGGCATAAAAAAGGAAGCATACAAGAGGTGAAAGCAAGAATAGATGACTCAGGAGAAATACAGAGACATTGTCCAAGCATTCAGGGATCGCGTAAGGAAAGTCAAAGCCCACATGGAGTTGAATTTGGTGAGGGATATGAAGGGCAACAAGAAGGGTTTCTACAAGTACATCAGCAGCAAAAGGAAGATGAAGGAATATGTGAGTCTGCTGCTGAATGGGGCAGGTAACAAAGGATATGGAAAAGAGCGAGGTACTTAATACCTTCTTCGCCTTGGTCTTTACTGGTAGGACTTGCCTTCAGGATTCCAAGACCCTTGAGACCAGTGGGAAAGTCTGGACTCAGGAAGACTTGCTGTCAGTAGAGGAGGATCAAATTTAGGAACTTCTAAACAGACTGGATATCTACAAGTCCATGGGACCTGATAGGATGCATCAATGAGTGCTGAGGGAGCTCACCCATGTCACTGTGAGACTACTCTCAATTATCCTAGAAAGATCATGGTGATGGGGGAAGGTTCCTGAGGTCTGGAAGAAAGCAAATGTCACTCCTGTCTTCAAGAAGGACAAGAAGAAGGATCCAGGGAACTACAGGCCAGTGAGCCTCACCTCCATCCTTGGGAAGGTGATAGAGCAAATTATCCTGGAAATTATTTCCAAACAGACTCAGGGCAGGCAAGTCACTGGAAGTAATCAGCATGGATTTATGAAGGGGAAATTATGCTTGATGAACCTGATAGCCATTTGCAACACAATGACTAGCTTATGGAAGGGGTGAGAGCCATGGATATTGTCTGTGTTTACTTTAGTAAGGCTTTCCACATGGTCTCCCATAATATGCTCATAGACAAACTGATGAAGTACAGACTAGATAAGTGGTCAGTGTGGCAAATTGAAAACTGGCTAACCTGGGCTCAAAGGATTGTGATCAGCATCCAAGGTCCAGCTGGAGGCCAGCCACTAGTGGTGTACCCCTCAGGTTGATAGTGAGGCCAGGGTTCTTCAGCATCTTCAGTTAATGACCTGCATTATGGGGTAGAGTGACCTTCAGCAAGTTTACAGAGAATACAAAACTAGGAAGAGACCACATAGTTGTGCTGCTGTTCAAAGGGACGTGAACAGCCTACAGGAGCCTCATGGAGTTCCACAAAGGGAGATGCCAAATCCTGTATCTGTGGAGGAATAACCCAATGCACCAGCACAGGCTGGAGGCTGACTGGCTGGAAAGCAGCTTTGCAGCAAAGGTCCTGGGGGCCTTGGTGGACAAGTTGACCATAAACCAGCATGATTTTTTTAAATCATGTATTATACAAAATAAATTAGAAACTTTGTGCTTGTTAACAGCATTCAGGGAATCTGTAGGGAGAGTATTAAATTTGGTTAGATGAATCTTCCAGATGTCTTTCAAGGTGAATTTAATCTTTGTGTGTTGCACAACACCTTTGCTCACTTGATTCATTTCAGAAAAATACTATTTTCTGTTAAAATACTTAAATTACTAAAAATATTTGTATCAAGTGGAAAATTAAGATGTTTACATCAAGTGAAATTTTATAAGCTTCAGTGGAAGGCGCATAAGTCAGATACCCATAGCAACGATCACTATTTATTTGCTTGGCTGTTTGTTCTAATGACAAATTTGAGGAGGTACACTAGTTGATCAGTATTCCATTTTACTAAGGACCTAAATTTAGTTATGGATAAAGGAACACCCAGTTTACAAAACTACATATATTCCATCATTAATGAAGAGGTTTTGAGTTATGTAATGTTGCATTATCATTTTGTCTTTCATACTAAAGTGCTCCCTATGAAGCGATTGTGGCACAGTGTATTACTCAAGGGGTTTTGAATTTATTAATGTATCTTGAATTAGTTACTCTATGTGGGTTTTGATAATTGACTAGTAGTCTTGATGTACCCTGTCCTTCCCTGTGTGATGGGAAGCTTTTTTACAGATGGTGCTGGAAAGCCACTTGATGGACAGTGACGGAACTAGATTCCCTCTTCAGCTTGTTTAAGCAGGTTTTGCCATATGTGTCTTAGTCCATGAGTGAAAATGGTGGGACAGCAATGTTTCAGAGAAGTTGAAAGAGTAGTGTTCATTCAGAGGGGAACTGTAAGGAATAGGGCAATGCAGCACTGGTGGGGAATTGCAAAGGCTACGGACAAATCTGCTGTCTTTCCTAAAGAGGAGATGAGAAGGGAACAAGATGGGGAGGGGAGATTAGTAATTTCAAAGATAGGTACCACTTAAAGGAAAAAAAAAAAAATCTTTGTTTTACTTTGTGGATGGTGTGGGATTTTTGTTTATTTGGTTTTTTGTTTTGTTTTCTGTTTCACTTTCTTAAGAACTTTTCTGTGAAAGGAAGAAAAAAAGAAAGTATTTCTTATGAATTAAGAAAGATATTAGCCGGTTTTCTTCTACAAGGGTAGATGCATTTTGGTAATACTCTCTGAAAAGATAAACTTCTTAAAGACAGGATGAAATTACTTTGTAGTTATTTACCAAGATGTTACATTAATTAATCTATTATATATGCCAGAATATATTTGTCACAGGAGTCATTACCTTTATATATTAATTGCTTTCACATGGCTGCTGGGATGCAGGCACACACCCAGTAACAATTTTTTTACTATTGTGGTTTTTGCTCAAGAGGCAGGGCTATTCAAGCATGTTATATATAGCTGTATTTTAAAGATCCCGTATAAACCTAATGATTTTTCAGGTACTGTAGAATTTCTTGAAGACCTTGAAGAAGCCAAAACTAAGGATACTAATTTGTAATTCACCCCTTACAGTGATCTTAGTATTTTTGCAATTGTTGGGAATGTGTAGAACATGTAGATAGGTAGCTCTCTTTTGCATGTTTATATAAAATCTAAACAAATTTTATTTGAACCCTGCCCTCCTTCTCCCAAACACTTATAGTCTTTGTGACTGGAACTGCTAGAGCTTGTCAGCTCCCAAAGGCATATAGCTGTTTACGTATAAGAGCCTGAGTGGAATGTTTTATGCGGTACATATTCTCCAGGGAACTGTTATTATATATTGAGTAGCATCAGGAGGAAGTATTAGGCACCGTAGTGTCAAAACTTCATCTTTCATTTTTTCAGTAAAGAAATAAACATATTCACACATTTGAACACCAAAACTGTTCTTTTGCTTCGAACAGGTGGCTGAGAGACCCTGTGACCACAGGATGCAACCTAAACTGTCAAACCTTGTCTTAGTTAGTTTTTCTGAAGAGCAGTGGCCCCCTGCCCATGTGCGTCTTCTGCAGCCTGGTGTGACATGGGCTGGACTGCAGGTTCCACTGGAACTTGGGCAGCTGTGGAAGGGGCATTCAGAGACCTGCTGGAAGCAATTTGAATATGTCATCAAAGACTTTTTGATTCCTGGTAATAGTAAGCAAATAAAAAACAGTCACTTGACTCACAACAGTGCTGAACTTCCTCTTTTTTCTATAGTTTTCCTTCAGACTTCCACTAACCAACTACATGGGGACTTTTTCTCCTGTTTTGTTTTTTGTTTCGTAGTATGGTGGGTTACACTCTGATTTCTGTCTAAATATTATCAACTTTAAAGAAATAAATGGATTATTTTACTTACGTCTGGCCCTGCCCCTTAGAGTCATAAAGAAAAAACAGTGTATTTGTCTACGTGGCTCAGTGGTTAAGGACCTGCATGGAGAAGGCTAACAGGCAGGCTGTGATGTTATTTCATGTTTTTGTCCATCTTGTACTAACTCATACAAGTTGATTTCTGTCAAGTCAAACATTTATTTGTGGCTTAGGAAGTAATAAAGTATTGCTTTTTTTTTTTTATTTTTTTAAAAAACGTAGGTTACCTGTAGAAAACTTTCATCTAGGATTTCACTCTTAGTGTTTGAAAAGTCATTGTAGGTTTGATATGCATTTTGTTGGTAGCAGTGTAGGCTTAAAGAGCTTTTACTTATTTTTCTTGCATTCTACTCTTGTGCTAATGCAGTTGTTTTTTGGGGGGCAGGGGAGAGGGGCTACACAGTGAACTTGGCTGGGAAACTGATCCAGTTAAAAATAATCCTTTTTTATCTGCATATTAATAACAGATCAGTTCTGGCATCCAGTTGGCTGTAGTACTCTAGAAATGATTGTATCAGCAAAAATGAGAGGCAGTATTAGGGAATGTTTCTGAATCAGCAATGCTATGAAACTATGGCAAAAACTGTTCCTTTTCATTTTTAAGTTGGAAGGTCCTGACTGGATGCTATCCTGAGGCTGCTTTGACTCTTTAGCATCTTTTTCTACTCTCTGACTTTCTAGAAGTGCCTGCTGAACAGATTTTCATTTGCAAGCATAACTTCTTTGTATATTTTTGTGTTTATAAAACACAAATTTGGAGTCGATAACAGGGTCTCAACTGCTTGTGGCAGATAAGCCTGTTGCTGGTGAAAAATATCTGGATCCTAATGTGCTAGCTATACGTTTCTAGAGTCAGTCTAAGATGGCCATTTGTAAGTGAATTGAATGTGAGTATGGCCACTTGTTACACAGGACAGGTGCATTTTTGGATCCTGTGTTTATAGATAAGGTGTAACTGTGGTGGTCTAGTCTGATGTCTTTCTGCCAGAAGCACTGGCTGTATCCTTGAAGAGGGAGAAAAAGGTTTGTTGTGAATTTGGCCTGAAATAGCTGGAGAACAGAGGACATGAAATGTTGGGGATCTGTTTCCATCTGCTGCTTCAAAGAGACTGTAAACCAGTTATTTGGGTTAATATAGAAGGTCTGTGAGATCGGTGGAGTTTTCCTCATTGGTTATTTTTTTTTTTTCTTGATTGCTTAAAACAAGCAAGACCAAAAAGTCTTCAACATGAATTCATCTCAGTTACATAAAAAGGTACATACAGATATATTTTTGCCTTCTCAGTTACCTATCAATAAAATATTGTGGCCTGTACATTTTGTAAAATATAATTGAAATGTAGCTCAGCATTAAATAGTGCATGTAAGTAGCAGAATACACAATATAAACTTGACAATCTTCTTAAATTGCGTAAGTGTGTAAAATGGAAAGAGGTATTTGAGCCATCTAGTGGTTGGTATGAAACATTTTAACAATTTTTGATTGTTTGTAGAAAATATAAATGACATCAGCTTGGAAATAGCATTTCTAATTTGTCTGCTTTTTAATAGCATGGCTGGAGTCTTATACAGCTGCTAACAAGCTTCCAGGTATACCCATGACATTTATGAATCTTAAACTGGAGATCTGCACTAGTTGAAGTTGTTCCTCTGTATTGGGTGAAAATGTGTGGAATTCCCTCGTTTCAGAGAAATATATCAGCTCCAAAATTCAATGTCATGGAATGGGAATAGTTGTTGCATAAAATTACTGCCTGAAGGTCCTCTCTATCTCCTCAGCTTCAGAGTTGAGACATTCAACTTCAAATTTGAGGTACAGTCTGTTTCAGTTTGCAGCTTGTTTTCAATTTATTGTAGATTTTGGTGAAGAGAGGGATCTGATAACATAAAAATTACATTAGAAGTTAGTAGTCAAAGAATGAGTTTCATTAGCATGAGATCTTCAGAAATTGTGAAGAAGTTCAAGGAGAGGATTGTAATTCTACTTCTTACTGAAAAATGTTCGGAGGGAAAAAAGTCAGCTTGTATTCTACCTCATCAGCTATTTATAGCAGGATTTTGAATAGCAGGGATTAAATTAAATTAAATTAAATCTTTACTGGAAAACATGGGATGGATATTTTTTGTGATAAACTTGTCCAAATAAAAGTAGCAGAGGCAACTGAAAGTAGATTTCTTAAGATGGGGTATGTTCCTGGTAAACAGTCACAGAATCTTCTGATGTTAAGAAAATTTCATGTAATGATCCCGCTTGGTCCTGAAATGCATTAAGCTGTTCTAGCCTTTCATATTGGCTGTTGCCAGTAGGAACTTGGCTGCATATTGAACTTGATGGTTTTCTGCAATACAGGCAGAAAAGTTAGTTGCTAAAGTAATGAACTTTATGTTCATCTTGCCTTGAATTTTGTGAGGAAAATACTGCATGCGTTGAAACACTGTAATATCTTCCAGTCCTTGTGAAAGTCCCATCCAGGTTCAAACGCAGATTAAAAGATACTCTTCAATCTTTATTAAGACAAATCTAATAAAGAGTGAACAAGCAGTACTAATGGTGTTACATATTGCTGGGTCCTGCACTTTGGCCACAACAGCCCCAGGCAACGCT
Organism: Pelecanoides urinatrix; assembly: GCA_013400755.1. NCBI lineage: Eukaryota > Metazoa > Chordata > Aves > Procellariiformes > Procellariidae > Pelecanoides > Pelecanoides urinatrix. The sequence continues at coordinate 155,475 of VZTQ01010868.1, forward strand.
ACAGGCTTGGGGAAGAGTGGCTGGAAAGCTGCCCAGAGGAAAAGGACCTGGGGGTGCCGGTCAACAGCCGGCTGAACNGAGCTATAGTATTTCAGAACAAGTAAATATGATCCATACTGACATTTCAGAATTTGCGCATTTGCATTTGAAGTGAAGTATTACAGAGTCTTAAATCTTGCCCTGTTGTCTATTGAGAAGACAGTGGTAGCTCAACAGATTTTTAAGGTCAATCTCAAATGTTTTGTAAGGCCAAATGAGAATGAGAGAAAAATGGGAACAGAACAAAGGACAGAGCAGTAATGATTGATTTGTGGTTTACTGGGTTGGGGACAATCTGAAAGCTTCATATGAATTTGGTATATTAATTATATTTGGGCAAATCACCTGCATCTTTGTCCTGTTGTGCCTTGAAAGTTATTATTAACCCTTAGGATGAAAATATCAGCTAGATTAATCTTCTGAATCTGTAACTCGTTTGGACTGTGAATTCTAATAGGTTTCAGAAGAGGAAATTAAATTCTTTGAGGATTGAAGAGGTTTTAGTTGGCATATTTTTGCTTGAATTTTGCAGTGTGGTGATGAAGGATTTTTGTTATTACTGTTATTCTCAATCTTTATGACGATCTAGTCTTGATTGCAGTTGGTGGATCTCTGAGGTAACACTGGATAGTTATGTTAAGTTCTGTTCTACAAATGAGCCTGACCCAAACACAATAAAGGTTACTAGGTGTGTGCTGTATTTTGTAGGCTTCCATATTGCACACATGAAAATCTCTCTTTCTGTCTTAGTTCTTCATTTAAAATGACTTTTAAATCAAGGCATTATGTATGCTCACTTTTTGAGCTTGCCTTCTTTCCTAGTCTGTTGTTGCCAGAGCACGCTTGGAAAGCAGGAAATACATGGGGTACGGAATTGGAGATCTTTTATCTTTATGATGTCCATGTTGTGTTTTTCTTCAATTAAATAGGAATGTGGTTTTATGGTAGTATTAAAGTGTCATCTTTTATTGTTTATGTACTTCCCCCTCCACTCCCCCTGTTAACATCTTCCAGTGCTCTGATTGCTGTAGTATCTGATCATACCACAGCATTTTCTTGGAAGCTGTCCATTGCTGAAGCTATGATCCAGCTGTATTCATGAAAGGATCTTTGGCATTTCCCCTGGTTTTAATTTGCATTTAGAAGATGCAAATGAGGTTTAATGAAATGGTAATATTGGATCCTGTTTCTGATGAATGCTTCTCTTTGAAGTGTTCTGGTTACCAGTTATTTTCTAGGAGAAATTTCGTTATACCTTATATATTTGGATTGGGTTTAAGGCATAACTAGGATTCTTTTTGTGGAATTCCATAGAAATTTGACTTGAAGAAGTACGTGCAACTGGAAGAGGGATTATCTTGAACTACAGTCTTCAACAATGGAAATTCCATCTTTTATCCATCTGTCAGAGCTTTGTGTTCTTTGGGATGTATTCCTGGTCTCTCAAAACCAGAATTATAAACAAGAAAAGCCTAAAAACGTGTCATAGGCAGCATGTACATGTTGTCTCCTGTAAATAATGGAATAGCTCTGCTAAGTAGAAAAGAACTATACTGTGGCATAATTTTTAAAAAGAAAAAACAATTTGTTTATTTTTCCTAATTTAGAAAATATGTAACAATTATTTGTAGAATTGGATAGTTAAACATTCATTAAACCTCCTTAGTAATGTCACTTTAGAAGCAAATCACACTTTTCTGTGAAAAGAAAATGGGGCAGAAATGGTTTTCCAGAAGAATGGTTCTTTTTCTTCTTTTTTTTCTTTTTTTCTTTTTTTCTTTTTTCTTTTTTTCTTTTTTCTTTTTTCTTTTTTCTTTTTTCTTTTTTCTTTTTTCTTTTTTCTTTTTTCTTTTTTCTTTTTTCTTTTTTCTTTTTTCTTTTTTCTTTTTTCTTTTTTCTTTTTTCTTTTTTCTTTTTTCTTTTTTCTTTTTTCTTTTTTCTTTTTTCTTTTTTCTTTTTTCTTTTTTCTTTTTTCTTTTTTCTTTTTTCTTTTTTCTTTTTTCTTTTTTCTTTTTTCTTTTTTCTTTTTTCTTTTTTCTTTTTTCTTTTTTCTTTTTTCTTTNTTGCCTTCCTTCCTTCTCCCCCCCACCCCCCCATAAAGTAGGGAAATAGAAAGTAGAAATTTGTTTAATGATGAAGAAATACGATTGTCTTAGGTTTGAAGCTGGTGGTCTGTATTTTTGGTATTCAGAAAAGTGAAATTTTCTTAAGCATATTTTCAGATTCATAAAATTAATGTTCTACTTTAGACACTGAAATTAGAGTGTGTAGCTTTGTTTACTTTTATGCGAGTATAAATTTTTACGACTATGAAAGGGTGTTCGGTCATAAAACATTTTTTAATATATTAAATTGCTAAAGACCTCTAATTTGTCATTTGCTTCTCTGCTCTTGTAAAAGTAGAACAAAGCACATCAGTTTCTCTGATGTAAAAGTACTTGAATATTATGTTCTTACTATTTCTCCAAGAATATTTTGTGGAGAATCACTTTTTTTTTTTAAAAAAATGTCTACCTATCATTTCATTCCTTCTTTTTGGTTCTTCCTGTTCAAGGTGAAATTTAAATATGCTTATCTTGTAGTGGAAATAGCATGTCAAAGGATGGATAAAATACTGGAAACTCAGTTTTACACCATATGGTTGTCTTATCTGGGTTTTAAACATTGTTTCTTTCCTTTACAGAATGCTGCCTTTTTATATGGCCTTGGTTTGGTCTACTTCCATTACAATGCCTTTCAATGGTAAGTTGGAATAAACTGACAGTATGAGTATTGTGCAGTGTTTTATTGGTAGGTGAATATTTCAACTTCAGTTCAGTGTGAGTATATAATAGTTTAATTTTTTTTTATTATAGATATGATGTTTGAAGACATACTGTCCTGGGTCACATATTTGATTTACTGTAACATAGCTATGGCAACCACAGCAGTTGCTTGAAAAGAAAAGCACTTATAGGAGAAAAATTTTAGCTCCCTATAATATGATTCAGCAAGGGGGATGGAGAAGTATGACTCGACAGGTTTTTGTGAATTGTTGTTATCGATAGTCTGTAGCCTGTGTTTGTTTCAAAGCCTGTTTGCAAAAAGCTTTACTTTTCTCTTGGAAAAGAAGTGCCAAAGTGGGCTTGTTTTCATTTCCTTGGTATTCAATAATTTTTACATAGCTATGTAACGTGAAAGTTTTGGACATGAGAAGCAGTACACTCAGACGTGAATCAGAACATTTAAAACTGATGTAAAACTCAGAGTTAGAAAGAGTTGTAAGTTCTGGCAGGGCTTTGGGGAATGAAAGGGGCTGCTGTTGAATATTGGGGGGAGGGTTGATTTTCAGCTGGGGTTTTGGTTTTGTTTTATCAGTGATGAGAGAAGAATGATGAATGGTTATCAGTGATGAGAGAAGACTCAGTCATTGGGGTTCTATTGAAAGGTCCTCAGACTTTCATTGGGGTTTGTTCTTGCTGAGATAGAGATAGTGTAATTGGAAAAAAGTCAGAAAGGTATAGTGTTTAGGTCAGTGCTTTTTTACACTCAGTATGGAAACTGTTAATAAAATAAGTGACTTTATTACTTGATCGATTACTAAAAGGTTTATCATGGTACTGGACTAAGCATGACTGCAGTTAAGGAGGCAGTAAGTGACGACTGACTGATGGTTTGGAACAATAGAGTGGGATTTCTCCCACCCCCAATCTACCATCAGTAGATTGTTTCTATGTATCTCTAAGACAAAAGATTTGCGCTTTCCTCAGGATAATGTAAATAAGCTTTTATTCTTCAAATTAAGGTAAGTTGGTTAAATCATGAGCTCAGAAACTGGATTTCTTTTTTTTTTATCTTGCAACTTACTGCTTTCTTTATTGATAGTGGTGAAATGAATGCTGTGTATTGCACGTGGCAATTTAGAATGCAATTCTTTTGCATTCTAATTAAAAAGAGAAGAACAGAAAAGTTTTCAGAAAACCTGAGAATCCACTATTTTAAGATTGTGATCAATCTTGGTTGAATTTCAGCAAGTTTCAGAATGTTCTTGTTCTTACGCAGGTTTGGCTTCATCGTTTAACATTCAAGAGTATTTTGTGTGCCAATTCTTCTTACAGGGGATATCTTGTTACAATTTGCACTGTGAAAATGGTAGAAAACTGTAAGATAAAATTAAATAAGACAAAGTAGTTAGATGTAGAGTAGTTGATTTTTTTGAAGGACCACCTGTTCAATATAGACTTTTGCCATTAGCAGATTTTGCTATTCAGCACCTCCAGTGGATGGAGCAGCAAAGTCAGGTCATTGTGAGGTCTAAGTATTAATAAATAAGAACTTTGAATTAATTTAGATTTTTCTTCCTTTTCTGCCTTTAAGTAAGCTTGTTGAGAACATGAGTATAAATTGATGCCTTAACTTGGGATGTCTTAACTGCATATAGAGTTTTATGTTAAGGTCGTGTAGAATAATCGTATTTGTTGTTTCATTCATACAACAAACTTATGTATAGTGTGGTACTAAAGAAGTTGTATGGCATTAGAGTATTGGGTAGAATTTTTAGAGGAAGAAAATCTAACACATAAAATATTACACCTTTTTGTGTGTATTTTTTTTTTTTTTTTTAAATTCCTTTGAGTGCTCCCCCCTCCCCTTTACTGTGGGTGAGAGGAGTGGGATGTGTGGCTTTGGATGTTTAGGTATGACAAAATCATAATAAACTTGGAGGTGATAGCAAGTCATTTACAGTAGATATATTCGTCTTTGTAGATCTTAATCGTCCACAGGACTGTCTTGCAGATTGCAAGGAGAATCCTGCTTCTTTCAGAGTGAAATGCTAGTCAAACTGTCTTATTTCCTGCTGCAGCTATTCCATCATTTATGTTCATAGAGTACACAAATTTGTATATTTCAGCCAGGTAGAGGAGACCTCTAGACTGTTTAAGGTAGTTTAAGCTATTGTGCTTCATCCATGAACTTTTTTTTTGTCAACACCACTTTAGATATTCATAGATTTTAGTAAGAAGTATGTTCATAGACCTCCTAAAAGGAAGGGGTAAGGAAGCACTTAAGGTTTTTTCATGTCTCGTATAAACAGGGATAATAAAAATGCAAGTGGGAATGAGGTCAGTTTTAGATTTCTTATTTATATTTTTACATTATTTTTAAAGTTTTCCAGCTTTCATAAAAAGAAATGTTGGATTGGCTTTAACACACATGTGCAATTCATTGTAATTCAATATTGTACACTTCTCTATATACTAAAGCAGCATTAAACATTATCTTAATTACAAATCTTAGCTGATACATCATTTTATATTGGTAATTTTGTTTGACTGTTCATGTGAGAACTGAAAGTTCTCAACGTATATACAAATGTTGCAATAGCGTGATCAGACCAAAGCTACTTCATGCAATTATTATAGTAAGATATGACATACAGGATTAGCTCCATAAATTGAATCAAGTATAGTAAAATAGATCTTGCAGATCTTAAATTTTGATACTCTGTTCTTTTACACCATTTATTATCAAGCAGTAAGTAAAGTGGTTGGCTTATTTTCCCTTTTGTTTCCCTGTTTCTCAAGTAGGGTAGAACACCAGTAGAATAGAGATAGCTGAGATATCCATATAACTTGAATAATTTCATATCCTCCTTAGTTGTCTTTTAGACTGAACACTTAAAGAATGTCAGTGGTTTCATCAAAGGCTACCCTTCGTTTCTGTGCAATAGCTGCATCCAAGTGTAGTGGCTTCGATGCCAAATTTTTTCTTTTACTTCAGTGAGCCTGACTGGTCTATCATCTGCTGATTTACACTGAGTCCCACCAAGATAAAAAAAGATGGTATCCAAGCTCTGCAACTGTGTCCTGAAACTGGCTCTAACACCCTCTTTGGATCCCAGTGTACCAACTGTGGTGCTCCAGGGCCAGCCTGCAGTGTTTTCAGTGACTGTTATCTTGCAAATTGCTGGGCAACATGTGTGAGAAAGACGGTATTCCTCAGAAACACCTTACAGGAGACTGAGATCAGTCACCCTTATTGCCCCCATTTAGCATACCCTGAGGCTCCTCAGTCCAAGGATTCCTTATCAGCTTGTAGAAGTTGTGTTATGTAAAACTCAGTCCTTCAGCACTGACATTCTAGCGGGGAAAAAGCCAAAGACTAATAATGCAAGGGATGATCCAGACCCTTTTCCTCACCTCCATCAGGCTAATGATGCAGACTGCCTGAGGAAAATCTGTCATCTCTGACTGGAACTTTTTAGCCCTTCTACAGCTACCCTTGCCAAAAGAGAAGCACTGTCATCATCTATTCAATATCAAGCGATATCTAGAACCACCTCCTGCTTCTGGCTCCTTTAAAGTAACCTCACAGCCAGACCAGTCTATTTGCACTGCTGCATCTTGGCATTTCTGTAAGCCAGGGTGTTCTGTACACTGGAATTTCTCCTGTTAGTGTAAGTTTGACTCTTTGGAACAGGGACATTGGAGTTCAGCACAAAAAGCTTTTTTCCCCTGTTCAGCTCTGATTCAAAATTGGACCTTGACATCAAGAAGGCAGCTGCAGTCTTTCATTATTCTTATCTAATTCAGGTAAAGACATTTAATGGATAAGAGGGAGCAAGCATATACAACCCCTACTGGGAGACTGCAGCACCTCCATGTCCAACATATGCTTGTACACAGGCTCTCCACATCCCATCTCTGCTGCTTTTGAATTCTGCAACCCTCCAAAGGCCAAGCAGACAGCAGAAGGCAGCCCTCAGTTGTTATCTGTGGTACTGCATCTCATCTCTTGGTCACCATGCAGGCCTCCAGACACCTGAGAATCACTTTTCTCCTAGAAGTCCTTTGAAGGCTTCAGTGAGGGAGGAACATTCTTTTCCACATACCTACAGGAAGACACACAAAACGTACATCACCTATGAGACGGCCTTAGCGCCAATCACATTAGACCATTTACTTGAGCTGAAGGAGTCTCGTCTCTCTTTTGCTCTCTCTGGCTGTCATTCTCTTTCATCTTTTTCCAGAAAATGAAGTTTTGCTCTTCTCTCAGTCATCCTGAAAGAGTAAAGCAGCTGTTTAAATTGGTTTTAAAGTACGCAGGTCTACAGTGGAACGTAAACTTTTTTCAGTAGTCTCGTATGCCAATCTTTGGTATTGCACAGCTTATTTATTTAACCAAGAAACTGTTGTTTTATGGTGGTTGCTGTTTGCCTATGAGAGTGGGAGAGTCCTGTGCTGTCAAGATCCATTCTTTGCGCTTCTTTGCTTCCTCTATCAGTACATACTTTTTTTTTTCTCCCAGGGGCAAGCTGTTAGTAACACAGTAAGATTTGTCTTTGAGCGGGTGGTTTTTTTTTTTTTTTTTCCAGCAGGACCAGATCCTTCAGATGGTTCTCAAGCTGTTTGTGTCAGTGGCTGGCAGACCCAAGGAACTTGGCTCTTCCACACAAAGAGTAGTCGAGTAGGTAGTGGGGTGTGCAGGAATGCAAACCGCCTAGTAGGGACCTCCTTCACGTGTGTGGGAACACCCCGCCCGTTATGCAGACAGCAACCACTGGGCTATTTCATTAAATGCGATGTCTGCTCTGCAGGTCTCCAGGTATATCAGTAGTTTGTGCCGTTGTGGAGGGCGCACTGCGTTTGATGAAACAGTCCAGTGGTTGCAGTTTGCATGAAAGGCTCTGAGATTCACCCGACAGTGACATTGCACTGGTAATTGGCAGTCTGTGGAGTTCCTGCTTTGGAAACACCTGCAATGAAAAGTCCAAGAGGGATATAATTTGGGAGTAGAAAAACAGCTTGCTTACTAGCGATCTTCAAGGTGCACATCTGTGTTGGTGCTTCTTTCCCTGTTCTGTCAGAGTCCTTTCAGCTGGTCTGGTGTTTGTAGGTTCATGTTCAAACTATGATTGTGAGTTTCAAATAGAAATTTGTCTATCATAGCTTCATGTCATTTTCATTAGTGAGGCTATGAAATAATATGAGACTTAGTATAGGTGGTCAGAAAATTGAAAGAGGATAAAGAATAAGAAAAAGAAAGTTTCACTCCAGCTGCATCAAGTATTTTTCTTTGATACATTAGAATAATGTTATGTTCTTTTATTTTGTAGGCTCATTCTGAGTTATGTGGGTTTTTGTTTGAAATGTATGAGTGTTAACTTTTGAATAGTTAAATTGATGCTATGTTATTATATTCTTTCACCTAGTTCAAAGCTGAGTTTATGCACAGTCTATCCAGGTTCACTAAATGTTTAATACAATCTTCTATTAATTATCATTCAGCTGCTTTCTTCACTTTCATAATAGTAGGCATTGTTGTATAGATGAGTGGGTGGAAAGATAGCTGCAGCATTGATTTTGGAAGTCTTGATTTGGACATGATAGATTCATGTCACTTTTGTTTTTCATGAATTACTGTTGCAGTGCTGTGCAAACTGTAAGCCCAGAGGTGCTTTTTATCCTCCGAAGTGTCTGTTTTCCAGTCCTGCTTTCCCATTTTGTCGAGTGTTAGATGGCCTTTCCTCCCTGTTAGTGGGAACGCTCCCATTCTTGGAGAAAACTCTTATTTAATTTAAATAAATTCTAGTAGACTCAACCAAAGTTGTTTCTTACCAGGCAGTTCGTTAGTATCTACAGAGAATAAACCAAAAGTTGTCTTTTGCTGAATTTAGACTACTGTCATTTATTTGTGTAGAAAGCTTCCAGCCCTTCATTTGATGATTTATCCTTTGGACTAATGTATGTTTAGTCTGCTGAAGGATTAAAATGAAAAGCTCTGTCGGTGCATGAAGGCCAGTTAATTAGAGGTGGAGACTAACAACCTACTTGAGGAAGGCTGTGTGCCATCGTCTCTGAAGGAAGCTGTTAGACTTTTAAGCCAAGTCCTGCTTCATATGTGACAGATCATCAAGCTATTAGCTTATATCTGCTCTTCGCTGTTGGTCAAACCATAAGAGCGCTTTGAGGGAAAACATCTGCGTAACTTGGATGCCTTGGATCGTCTAGACGCGTACCTTTCTGAATATAGGCTTGGGCAGAGGACAGAAATGGGATTAGTGATGTTTCAGAGCAAAGAAAGATCTCTACAAGTATCAAGTGACTCCTGCTGTATCCGGAAGACCCAACTCAGGCAAACAGATGGGCCAGGAAGGACTGCAGTTATCAACACTGGGCCATGTACTCTCTCATTTCCCTTTACTACTACAATGCTTGCTTCTACTTTCCACTTCTTTTCATGTCCACTTCCTTCTGTGTTATACCAACCTGTACCAAGCCCCAGTGTTATCTGCGCTGGATGTTACTGAGCCCTTACAACCAAAATGAATGTCAGTGATGTTGCAGATGTAGTAAGGGACTGAGTCTGGAGCTCTGGGCGTGGCACTGGGAAACAGGCAGCCCCAAAATAAACCCTGAAGTTTTTACTGTAGTACATGTTCTTGACGTGTCCTGTAATCTTGAGTGCATTGCTGTTTCATTCAAATGTTTCCCATAGGCAAAATTAGATCAATATTAATTCAGCTATGGTGTAGAATTGCTTGTCTGTCTGTAAGAGTTAGTAAGTAAATGTCTTTTCAGAGCTTGAGTGTTGTATTCTATGAAAATTCTACTGGCTATTAAAACCAGGCTGTAGTTACCAAATTAGACATGAAAGAAATTGTTGAAAATTCTGCCTTTCAGAGCACTTTATTTGTGAAATTTTGATGATGCCCTTTTTCACAGAAGCAGTGGAAGTAATTTGGTGATTGTCATCCTGGAAAAACTACAAATTGCATAATCAATATAGAATTAACACGAGTTAAGTAAGGTGCAGGCCAATATTTTGAATGGATGTCGTGGTTTAACCCCAGCCAGCAACTAAGCCCCACACAGCCACTCGCTCACTCCCCCTCAGGGGAGAGAATCGGAAGAGTAAAAGCGAGAACACTTGTGGGTTGAGATAAAGACAGTTTAACAGGTAAAACAAAAGCCACGTGCGCAAACAAAGCAAACCAAGGAATTCATTCCCTACTTCCCGTCGGCAGGCAGGGATTCAGCCATCTCCAGGAAAGCAGGGCTCCATCACGCGTAACCGTTACTTGGGAAGACAAACGCCATTACTTTGAACACCCACCTTTTCCTCCTTCTTCCCCCAGCTTTATATGCTGAGCATGATGTCATATGGTATGGAATATCCCTCTGGTCAGCTGGGATCAGCTGCCCCAGCTGTGTCCCCTCCCAGCTTCTTGTGCACCCCCAGCCTCCTCGCTGGTGGGGTGGGGTGTGGAGCAGAAAAGGCCTTGACTCTGTGCAAGCCCTGCTCAGCAGTAACTAAAACATCCCTGTGTTATCAACTCTGTTTTCAGCCCAAATCCAAAACACAGCCCCATACGAGCTACTAATGAAGAAAATTAACTCTATCCCAGCCAAAACCAGCACAATGGAGAAGATAAAATATCTGATTTTTAGTTAGAAAAGCTGCTTTGGGGAATATTTGGTGTACTCTTACAACATTTTCCCCTTAATTTACTGATGTAATTATGCTTTATTATAACTTTAAATTTATGTTACCTTTCAGAATTCTCTTTCAGTTTTTATTATGGCATCCAAAGATACAGAATTTAAGATGCAAACAAGACACTGACCTGTGAGTTCCCAAGCATTTTGAGTGCATATAGGTTCATTCTTAAATGTAAATCTACCATGTATTAGAAACTGAAAGAAAATTTCTAAGTGAAGAGTCTTTAACCAAACTCTCCACCAGTGTGTCCATTCCATTGCCAAATCAATGCAATGGATGGGAGCAATCAGTGCTCCCTGACTATGCTCCTTTGAATTTTTTAACCTTTCAAGGAAATAATGCTTCTAAAGTATCTCTGCCTTTCCTCCCAAAACTATCAGTTTAGGAGTGATCAAATACAACCAAAATGTACAGCTAGGATATTATTATTTAGCTGTTAGCATGGTAACTCTAACAGTGTCAGGGTACAGAGATTTTTGTTTTTTCTTGATTGATTGGATATTTTTTTCTGAGCATCCATCAAAGTGGGTTGAAAAGCATATTACTTCCTGCATGGGTTGTGTCTAGGGAATGATGTTTTGTTGTCATGGTTTAACCCTAGCCAGCAACTGACCACCACACAGCTGCTCACTCAGGGATGGGGATTGGGGGAAGAAAATTAACTCTATCCCAGCCGAAACCAGGACACTTGTCCAGGACATTTTCCTCCTCCTTGTATATTTTGGGCTTGTCTTCATTGGAAAATTGTGTTGGGTTGTAACATTATCTCAAAGACTCCTGATAACTACTAATGTTGAGCCTGACTCCACAAGCAGCTTAGACAAGGGTGAATGGTGTTGCCATGTCATCTGTACGGAGATAAATGTTACACAAACCTCATAGGGGCTGTCTGTGACTAGCAGGTTCTGTGCTGACCGTGACACAGTCTTTTCATGTTGTCCACTGATCATAATTTTACTGTTTTTTAAGTGCTGTGCTTCTCTGAAAGATTGAGATAGGCAACATTCCTGTTCTTTTAAATGAATGACAGTATATATTCAAACTAAATTTCAAAACTGTCCTTAAAAGTCAGTTGTTATACTTGTGGCTGTGTTTAACTCTGTTGCTCAGTTGTGACAATGAATAGTATTAACTGTTCAGTAAGCAAGAGACTAAAAATATTTTTGTCTCTTACAGTTTTTCTTAAGCTTTTTTAGAAATCCATGTTTCAGTGATGCTTACGAATGAGACATGACATAGGGGAAATATGGAAATACTATTTTCTGACCAAGCAAGCTAGCTAAAATGTGAAGAATGTGAAGTTCACAAAGTGTATATGAGCATGGTCACAATCTCACATGTGGTATAGAACTGCAGTGTCTTTATTCCTGATTTTTGTCTTCTCTTTGATAGGGACCATAGACACTGGTTTTCTTCCTTTTTAGAACTTAGGATACCGTCTTTGAACAAGATGCAAATAATGGATTTTAAATACCAGTGGCTAACATACTGAGTACCATGTTAGAGTTAAGACAAGAAATGCAAATATACAATCATAAAATCTATACTTTGGCATAACAAAAGCATAGCTTAAAATATATGCCAATATTTAGTGATAGTCTAGTCTTTGGCCTTCCAGTTTGAGTGGTGTTCTTGTAGATGATGGTGACCATACTGCTATAAGACATGGATCCTTGTTTTCTTAAGATTTCAGTGGATACTGAGGTGTGTGATTCATCACCACCTATGCTATTCCAGGGAAGTTTAGATGAGATGTGAGAGACTGCTTAGCTGGTGCAAGTTTGTCCCTTTTGCACTTCACTTGCTCATTTTCCTCGTGTAAGTAGAAAAGTAGGGTACAAGGTAAGGAAACCCTTTCTGAATGATTGTAATAGAGGAAGCTTCAGTTCCACTATAAAAATGTAATGTTTTTTAAGCCCAACTGTTCTTAAGTTATATTTAAATAAGATAATGCTTTAGGTACAAACAATTTTGTTGCATTGTCTGGAGGATGTTCTGTGCCTTTCGGTTGCTTTGCCATCAAGAATGAGAAAAGAGCCTGTAAGAATTTTAGAGCAGAAGAAGTGTTTTTGTTGATGGATTAAAAAATCATCATTTATGTGTTTTGTGAATAAAAAAGTTTATGAAAAATATTTATTGAATTTCCCATTGGAACCGCTAACCTTTTGTCCTTATAAATAATACTGCACTTGGAGAGAAGGAATGAAATCAATTTACCTAAACACTGTGTGATTTTAGGCACTGTGGTAATTTCTGTCCAGTGTCCCTCTGCTGCTCCACAGTAGGTACAGTTCTCCCCATAGGCTTGCCTGTCATCTGCCTGCTTGGTGTCGATCTCTGGGGTTGCCTAGGACAGCAAATGGGACTGGCCTCCCTGGCATAGCTGCTTGAACCTAGCCTAAGCGAGACTGATTCTGATTTCTGTCATTGTATGAGCAGTGATGTATGTGAAGGTATTTTGTTTCAGCCTGTCATTGGATTTCAGGCAAGTTAACACAATGAGTCTTAGCTTCTTTCTCAGTTCCTTTGTGAATTTAAATCTATTATCTTTTAGGTGCATTTCAGCTGTCCTAACTTTATGCAGTTGGCCCAAGAGGCAAAACAGTCCTGTTTAGAATCATGTTTTTTCTGCTCCAAGATACAGTTGTTACATAGCATTTTTGTTTTATCTGGTACAGTGCCATCATGAACAGGGGCATGTGTAGAGAGGATTTAAAGGTAAGGAAATAGAATCAGAGCCATCTTCACCTATCATGGGAATACGAAAAGCAAGTTACAGTGGGAGGAGGTGGCAGGCTTTCATATCTCTGTTTTCCTGGAGGTAATTGAGTGACTGGAAAGTAATGGAGCAATAGGTATTAGTTGAATCCCTACACGGCGCTGGTGCTAAGAAACGGAAGACAAAGTGGAAAATGGAGCAAGTTGGTGCAGTGGGAAGAGATGTGCCTGATCTCTCCTTCTGGGCCTTCTGTTCCGCTGCTGCTCTCGGGCATCTGCACTGCCTGGAATCAAAAGCAACCTAGCAGTTGGTTGTGACATGAATGATAACTGTATTGTTCTAAAGTTGCACTAATTTTGTTACTAATTCCTGAATCATCCTTTCTGAAATAGCAGATACATTACTGTATTTCATACAGCAAATTAGTTTCTCTAAATTAATAGAAAAGATTAGACTTTCAAATATGCCAGGATATCTGGAGTACAAAATTACCCAGTCCTTGAAGAATCAAAAGCCATGAACCAAAAACATTGCATGTAAACCATTATTTTGATATGTTCTTCTGTAACATTCTGCTAGTCATATAAATAACATGATTATAAAGAATACTTCAGTAAAAAATAATTTTTTAATCTGTGTTTTTCTTTCAGGGCAATTAAAGCATTTCAGGAGGCGCTTTATGTTGATCCCAGCTTTTGTCGAGCCAAGGAAATTCATTTGCGACTTGGGCTTATGTTCAAAGTGAACACAGACTATGAGTCTAGTTTAAAGGTAGGTTTAAGTTCTTTCAAATGGAATTAACGTTTTTTATGAGTTGTGTTGCATCTTAAAACCGCAAGGAATGTGTAAGTGTATAGCAGTTAAATACTACCTGCTTTAGAAATAGAAGTGCTTCAGTTTGAAGTATATTAGCCTACACACAGAGTAGGGGTAGGATTTGAGGTGTGTTAGGTGCTAGAAATACTCAGAAAAGCCCACTAAAATTATAGATGAGCACTGATATTCCAGAAGATCAAAAATTTGGTGTAGGGCTCTCGTTAAAGTAGTACATTTTGAGGGTAGGCTGAGGACGTACAACAAGTTGGAGGAAAAAGAAGAGAATTAGCAGCTTGGGTTTCTCGATATTCCCTCCCGCCTGCGCACTATTGTAAACTGGAAGTTCTTAAAAATTATTAAAAATAGAAAGCTTTTATGCAAAATAATGTTCGCATATCATTTTTTTGTCGTTTCTACTTTTCTAGCAGTTAATCATTCTCTTATTTCCTGGTTTAAGAGGTCAGCTTCTAAGGCAACAGCTTCAGGCTAATCAGAAATGGTTTGCGTTAATACAGTACTTTGTTTCTCCTGTACTCCTTGAAATTTTTTTACTGCTTGCATTCTTTTTTGGTCTCTGATTGTAATCTGTCAATTTAACTCCCTGCATTCAATAAGTTTGCCCATTTTTTTTCCTCCTTCCATTTCCTACTCTATCCACATGTTCTTTCCTTCCTGATCTCTAAATTTAGGTATGTGTGTCTTGGAAAAAGGCAGTGTTCTTCAGTGGAGTTTCACGTGCTGGGAAATATACCTGCAGGGCTGAGAATTTTGTAATTTGGAATTAAGTGTAATTTATAAACATTTCTGTATATAATCTCTCCTAAAACTACTGAAAACATTAAATGTTTTGTTTTCTAGAATCTTGTGGCTTCCTTTTCCTGGCAGATTGTTTTCCTGGAAGTTGTATTTGTGAGGCTATCAGAATCACATTGTCCAAGATTTGAAGGAGTAGAGTGTTACTCTCAAATTTTCATTTCAGTATTTGTAATAATGGGAAGCACTTCTCCCATCAGGTTTCCTTTTTTCATCCAGAGTCCAAGTTTTCACCTACAGAGACAGGTAGAGTTGGAAATTGTCATTAGAGAGGATGATACTGTGTAGGAGGAGTAGGAATGATTCAGTGCAATGAATGGCAAAAGAGAGCAAGGGGAGGTAGAGGTAGATCACTGCGTTGGGAAAGGGATTATATGTGAGTTTGGGTGGTCCTATTTCCTTATGCTTTGGCATGGATTTAGTATCGGCTGTCATGATGCACAGGGAATAATAGAAGTGCTGAAGAAACACATTTTGGTTTTATTTTTAAAGAAGTCAGTAAAGAAGAGTAAATTTACAAGGAGGTAGTAAACTTGTACAAGCAGTGGAAGGAACTTCTGCATTTTAATTTTTAATAGAAGAAATTGATCAAGAAATAAACAACCTTTCCTGCTGTGCCATGAAATATGTAATTCTGTCACTGAATCAAGTATTTAAATAGATATTATGAGAATTCAATCTAAATAATTTACTGTGATCTTCACAACTTCACAAACTAAAAAAGTCACTCATCACAAGGATTTTGATATACCAAACTTTCAGTTTTCAATACACCAACTATGAATGGGAAAAACACCAAAGAAGTATTTTAAAAACAGAAAGAAATTAATCTTTTGTAATGCAAAATTATCATGATTACATTGCTTTTATGTGGTTAAGTCACTTGAAACAAATGGCAGCAACAAAACCAGCTTACCCTGGAGCAGAGTGAAGATCTTCAAAAGGATGATGAAATAAACATTTTGTGTGTGTGTTTTGCATTAAGGATAGTTTCACATTGTCCTTAAATCAATAACTGCAGGTTGTTGCTAAAAGGTTGTCTCACTTTCCGCCTTGCAATCTTGATTGCATTGTTTGGCACCCTCTGCTGCATTAAATCGAGTGATTTTTTTTTTTTTCCATTTGCAGACTGAGGTGGATCAGAAGTCTGAACCAGCTCAACTTGAGTTTGCCCAGTTGCTAGATCCAATGCAAGGTAGATGGCAGAAGTGTGTGAATGGGAAGGAGGGTGTAGAGCTCTCTTATCCCCTTCTCATGCAGAAAATAACACAGAACTCTACTCTGGAATTACCAACTTAAACACCTAAGCTAGAGTTTCTGGTTTGCTTCCTTTGCTATGGAGGTTGCAATCCTTAGCAGAGAATAACAGTGAGGAGCAAGAAAGAAAAGACCCACTGGGGCAATCCACTTGGTCTCGAACAGTTGCAGCTGTTTTCAGTTCAGCTCAGTTGTGGATTTAACGTAGAGTCCCGAGACTGATCTGCTTTGAAAACAAAATGTTACTGACTGAAACATATCAGTTTATGCATCAGTATCAATTGAGGAGTAGACTAAGTAGAACAAGCAGGGCGGTAGCTTCTTTAAAAGCCAATCTGACTAATCCCTGAGTTGAGGTTTAAGAAAAACCCTTAAGCCAGAACTCTGTGAGTAACAAGAATATGAGAGGCAAGTCAGAAAATACTTTCTTAGTGAAGAGAACAAAATTAAGTGCTGGCGCAGTGGTTATGCACAAGCATGGGGGGAGAATAAAATGAGGAAGAGATATGATGAAAGTGTGTGAAAAGATGTTTTCACAGAATGTCTCTCTCATTCTCTGAGTATCTCGTTTCTTCACGAAAGATAACTAACCCAAAGTAATGAAAAGACACGGTTGTCGTCTTGTGCCTTTTTTCGTTTTGTGGACCTTTTTAAAAGGATCCAGGATTTTAGAGGATGGTTATGGAGTTTAGGATCCAGCCTGCTAGTGACTGGCCTTGAGCACAGACCCTTTACGCAGGGCTCTGTATAATGTAATTCATAGCCATTTTGAGCTTCCTATTTGACACTGAAGTGGAAAGTGGAAGTAACTTCGTCTGGTATTTATTCGCTTGTGACTGTTCTGGATTTCACAGATTGTACCAACATTGCATTAATGTTCTTTGAAATATCATAATATTTTTGATGGTATTTAAACATTCATGTTAAGTCTGTAATTGCTAAGAATAAACCATTGCCAACAGATGAGTCATTGTCAGTAAGAGTCTTTGGGCAAAGGGGGAAGATGGGAGTCTGAAGGTCATATATTCCATGTTTTTCACAATTTTAGACCATTAACATAAATCGTCTATATTTTATGTAAGCAATTTAAGCACAATATTAATTTTTACTATTTTAAGATGTTGATGATCAAGATAATTATTAGAGTGCTGTTTAACAAGCATAAAATCAACTCTCAGTATTTTTTCAAAACCAGTTACTGCTTTTGCATTTTTTTAACATTGCTGCAGTTAAGACTTGCAAATTACTATGTGAACCCTTGACTGTTCCGTTATCCCATTGCCATAAACTCTGGCAAGAACACCAGTGCTGTTGAAAATTACATGGCCTTCAGGCTTACATAAAGGAATAAAGAAAAAAGTGGCTCTTCTGGTTGAAAAGAAAACAGTCCTTGTGTAACCTCACAGGGCAGTGTTACCTTCAGAGGTGATATATAAAGCTGAATTTGCTCCATTCATCAGAAAAGTATAATTAATTGCAAAATCAACTGGCAATGACCAGGATGGGGGGGGGATTTTATTATTGATTACAGCAGCAACATAGTATTAAGGTTTACCTCTCAGTCCTAACGTTTTCACACTTTACTATGTGTCCTGCTGCCCTCTTCCTATTTGCCATTTGCTACAAGCGGCACAGGGAATACTGTGTTCGATGGTATTAGCTGTGGTGGAACCATGATAATCTGAAAGGAATATAATACATCTTATTATTGGTTTGGTAAATGTAGGTAGAAAAAATGTTCAAGCTTCTGAGTACGTGCCACATTATTTCTGGCATGTCACTTGTTATCCTAGTCATTTTCCTATTTATTGAATATATTTTTTGTCAATTTTAGCCTCCTTTTTTCATACATATATGTAATCATCCTGTCTTGTGCATGTGTCTCAGTTCTTCCCGTACATACTTTTGAATCTTAAGCAATTTCTAGCAAATATGTCAGAATGAAAGGGATTTCAGAGAGAAGTTCCTAGCACATTCCTGTGCGACATGTTGCCCCTGAGCCATTTGAGCTCTGCAGCTGAGGACCAGGTGATCTGGTTGGCTTGATTTGCAACAGAGGCACCAAATGACTGGTCGTGGGTCTGGTCTGTTGGGACATGAAAAATTCCTATGAAGGGAACTGTCCTATCCACACAGGAGTTGCTGTGCATCAGGCAGCCCCGATGCCACTTGTCTAGCTGGAAGCTGATCACGGAACTAGGTAGAGCACAAAGCGGGAGTTGGGTGTGTTCTGTGGGAACATTGACATGCATAAAAGAGAAGCTTAGGAAGAAGAAAAATTACAGCTTTGGTATTATTTAGTTTAATAGTTGGGTTACATTGGAAACGGCAGCTATGGGAAACCAGTCTTCCATCTGGTGCTCATTCTGCCTGGTGGCTTTGAAGTATCGTAGTGTGCTTTCGGTGGGGAGTTAGGGTTACGATTCTAAAAGCCCTTTGAATGTAGAATTCAGTTCACTTCTATTGTTTGCTGACAGACTACTTAAGGGAAAAAAGATATCTTAGTTTTTCATATTTATTAGAACGATAACATTGAGGTAAGGGTGAGTGGGTGGCTGGGTGAGATTTTCTGTGGATTTGTTTTTGTGAGGGGGTGTTTTATTTGCTTTTGGTTGGGGGTGTTTTGGTGGTGGATTTTTTTTTTTTTTTCTCCTCTTGTAATGGGTGGTCACTAGGGACGCTGAACACGAGCGGGTCATTTTAGGGCAAACCAAGCTATGTTGTGCTTTGGGAATTTTGTTTGGTTTTTAAGTATTGCAGATGCATCCTGTACCCAGCAACAAAATCCTTAGAAGAATGAGAACTAAATTTCTTACATTTCCAATTACCTGCCTTTTAGTAGAAATACTGATTCTGTCTCTCACTTTTAGAATATAATTTTTTCCTCCTTATTTATACACAAAACAGCTATCCTAGTAGTTTGCTTCAGGCCTATGCTTTGATCTTGCCCATAAATCATCAATTTAAATATAATTTTAATTTTTTAATTATTTTCCTGAAGATTCTCATTTGTTAGTAATGTTAAGACATACTGCTTATATTAGGATAAGAAAAAGTCTGCAGAAGAACTAGAATTTATTGGGAAAAAATGCATGAATTACATGAATATATATGAAATATAAAAAAATTAAATACTGATATACAGATGAACAGCTCAAAGTACTTACTTGCAGTCAGTCAGTCACTTTTCAATCACTTATTCAAATAATTCTCCTGTGTGTGTATATATATCTTTATGAAAGATACTTTTAGCTACTGCGGCTATTGTATGCCAACATGTAGCTGTTATAGACATATTGATAATTTTTTTTAATGTTTTTTTTCTCGGTATTAAATAAAAATGTACTTATGAAAGTGAAAATTTGTGTTTTCAAGCCTTAAAGTGCTGTTTCACAACCTAGTTATCTTTCATATGTGCTTAGATTAGTAATTTTTAAGCTTAAGCATGTTAAATTTGAAACAGTATGTATTTATTAAAGAAAAATTAACTAGTCAAAATACATACATTTATGAGAAGTTTTAATTTTTTATGTCTAGTTTTATGCCACTAATTCTACCGGAAACTAATCAATGACATTTTTAGGTAAAAAAAAACAAAACAAAGGGCTTTAGCTATTGCAAGGTTGGATATCTAAGATTTCAGGCACTTCACCTAAAAAGTATTTTGTGGAAAGCAAGATCAAATGAGTCAAAAGATTATTTTAATAAAAATGTAAGTGGATGGAAAACAGCATTTGGGATTGAAATGGCTCTCCAAGTTTTTGTAGTTTGCATATATGTATCATGGAGAGACATATACAAGAACTAAAAACATGAAAGTTTTTTAATGCAGCACGGCACTGTAATCAAACTGCAAGAGAGTTATTAGTGCAACTGGTTTTGACAGTGGATCACGATATCACAGTGTTGGGCCTAGAGAGTGTTTTCTTTTGTTCTCTCTTAGTTTTGCTTGGGGTTTTGAGTAATTTTGGAGTTCTCCTATAAAAGAAAACTGTAGGTGTTTTTTAGAAATGTCATGATTACAAAGAGGAGTAAATGCTAAAACTGAATTAACATGCTGTGTGGCATCTTCCATTATTTGGGGGGGGAAGAACAAACCGTGAGAAGAGAAATAGTTGACTCAGAAGTTGAGTGTTCACGCTAATGAGTATTGGTGCTGGTACACCTATTTCATTTGTGGACCTTCTCGTGGGAGGTGGATCTTAGTCCAGGTTTATCAGCTGTAACTGTAACTGAAAGGTTGGCATTCAGGGCACACAATAATAGCTAGCTATGCGTACTGGCTAGGTAGCCCCACATACCCGGCAAGGATTATGCGGTGCTTTCAGTTCAGCCTGGGGGGCCGTGTGGGCTGGAGGCAGAGAGCTGCAGGTCCTGAAACGACCCCAGCTCAGGGCGGTTCAGCTCTGTCGTGATGCTGGTGATGCAGCAGCAGGGGCAAGCTCGCAGGCATCCTGTTTCCCCGTGGCCTTTTGTTGCTGCTGGCTGTCCTTCCGGCTGTAACGCAGGGATAGCGAAATTTTGATGCTGCACAAATAATGATAAAACATACAGGCAACGTCTGAGTATTAAGATAGCTTTGTGAAAAACACTCGGGTGTAACCTATAAGATGTTGCTCTTTCTGTTCAAAAAGAATTTTTCAGATACAGCTAGTCAAAACAAGAGATTCTTCTGAACATGCTGCTGTTACTCAGTTTATGTGTATATGTGACCTTTGTTTCTCCTGCCCTCAAGCAGCTTCCTTCTGCCCTGTCCATGTAACAGTTTTCCTCAGTCTTGAGGGGCTTTTTTTTCTGAATGTTGGACAAAAGTAACTGAGTGCTTACACTGCACAAACCTTCACCTTACAAGATGAGTTTGTTCTCAATTCGGAAGACGCTGGAGAGCGGAGCAGTGAGCTGACGTAGCAGCACATGTAGCACGTCCTCTCCTGACCCTCTCTCCTGGCCTCAGACATGCCTGGCAAATGGAGGCTTGGCGCTCTGCCACGGCTGATTACGCAAGGCTCTCTGTGTCCTACTTCTCTGAACAAAGGCTGCTCTGAGGAACACAGGCATCACACCTAGGTCACATAGGCAGAAAAAGCCATCTCCTGACAGAATTTCACTGAGTCATGATGGAGCTTTCCTTCATGGTAAGTCTGTGAGAATTGTCAGGTTTCAAATGATGGCTTGCCTTGCTTCCTAAATAAATGCAGAACCGAGAGCTATTAAACTTGCTAATGTCATCCTCAGGAGGAGGGAGTAGAATCACTATTTTGAGGTCTCAGGCTTGGATGTAAACAGAGATCTGTAAACTGAAAATCTTGCACTAAGAAGAAAACAGTTCCTTTTGTGCTGGTCATTTATTGATTAAAGAAACAACAAAAACCTGGGTGCTTGCCTCTTAAGTTGCAAAGGACTAATTTGTTAGGAGAACTGGTGTTTAATTATAGTGGTGAAAATATATTAAGTTACCTAAATTGGTGTCAGATTACTGTTATTTTACTATCAGACCTAATGCTTACATCATTTCTCTTGATATGCAATCCAGTGTACTTCTGATCCTTGGAAAGGTTACCTTCGAAATTGTTTCCTCAATCAGAGGCAAGTCAAGGACTCCAGAGGAGACAAAATAAGCTGTAGATAATTGTGCAATTACAGATGGCTACAAATCAAGATATATTATGACTTGAGCTGCAGCTCTTGAAGAGAGTCTGTTACTTTTTAACATTCAGAACACTGCCTTCTAGGTAAATCCTCTTACTCAGGATTTGAATTTCTATAGACTACTGTCTGCCTTGAGGTATTGTATGTCGGCTCTGAACTGCAGCGGCCTCTCCTGCATAATAACTATTTCACACAGCAGTAGCCAGCTTCAGTACTGCAATATTTGAGAGGGGTGCAGATGTTTGCTAGCCGCTTCTGTTTGTTGCAGAAATGGAAATTGGAAATGATTATTACTTTTTAAATTTTTCTGTTCTGGTAATTGTGATTAGTGGATCTGCTTTTGGCTGAAGAGTTTTACGCGTTAGAATGCATGCATGCTTTTTTTTGTCTGATTTTGAATACTTAACAGGGAGCTATGTATTATTTATCTAGCAAGAGGTGTAGGTTTGCTTGTGTATGTGCATTTCAAAGGTTCCTGGTTTGAAAGGTTCTGGGTTTTCTGTGTATTGCTTTATGATAATTGTTTAGTGCAAATGGTTTATTTTGCTGTAGTTATGGGCTTTGGTTTGTCCATTTTGTTACTGTTTGTGGCTTAGTGAACAGTTCAAGGCAAAAATTTACTATACTTGGAAAATTTTCATAACATGGATTTTGAAATTTAAAAGTCAGCTAATGTAGCAGTAAGAATTTAAATTTTTAGGAGGCATTGCTGAGGATATTCCTGCTTTTTTTTTACTATACAGCACTGATACTACTGGTGTATTTAAATATTAAAATGGTTAGATTGTCTTATATGGTTGTCTGCTTTCTCTCGGTGAGTTTCACTGCAGTAACCCTTCTGAAAAGCTACTATAGAACAGTTGTCAATTGTTTCTCTTTAGGTCTGCTTATTTTTTGTAATAGCATTGCTAGGTGAGAGCAAATCTGTTCCTTTCTGCTTTATCTTTTCATATTAATTGTTAGTGACAGTGCAAGATGACACATCTGTGCAAAACAGATTTTGTCCCATTTAGATCGGTATACTCAATGTACAGGCCAAAGTATATAGGTCTGTTCCTTTCTTTCTTTCAGGCAAAATGCAATATAAAGTAGAGCATTTTATTTTTATTTAGCTTTTTTTTTTTTTAAGTTGCCTGCTTAGTAGAATCACTATAGTAACCAACTAAAGGATGTCTCTGAGGCACACAACCTGCATTGCAATGTAAGTGAGGGGCGATTTTAAGTTCTCTGACTAAAAAAAGGAACAGGCAAGGGAGAGAAATAAGCTAATATTTAATATTTATAAGCTATTATTTAATACTTGCTCTTAGGTTAAAAGTTATTTTACAAATAATGTATATGTGAGTTCATTGTTTTCTGTGCTCTTTTCTGGGAATGATATTGCTAAATGGTTCATAAAAAAATCATAAATTTGTGTTATCATTCAACTTGTGTTTGTTTCATTTTTTAAAAGCTTGTTATATATGACAAATAATGTTGATAGAAGTCAGTGAGGAGGTAAGCTGTGTCACTGTGTGCCTTGCAGAGCTCATGAGAGCATCAGCATTCTTTTTTTTATGCTTTGCTATGGATAATATGTTAATTTTCTAATAATTTTTCTGTTAAAAATGTTTATTTGGAAATTTGGTGGTCTGTTAAACTCTTCTTAAATCTTTGAGATGTATGTAATATATACATGCTATACATGAGGTATTATTAGGACCGTGAGGAAAGTTTTTTATGTAGTATCTAGTAGCTCTAAGTGTAACAGTACTGAAAGCGAGTTGTGCATACATCCATTAATAAGGATTTTTTTATTTTTTTTTTTTTCTTCTTCCCAGCTACACTTACAAGCTCCTGATGTCACCTAGTTTGGCATCCTGAAAGGCCGGAGCTAAATTATCATTTTTGTGCTAACAAAATAAAATACACTGAAGCGTCAGTAATGTTTTGTGTATTAGAAGCCACCTGAAACTGTGTTTTGTAGATATCTACAAAACAGTAAATACTACTATCAACAGTAGTATTTTATACGCTATCTATTAGGTTCCTGTATTCCTAGGCCTTATTGTCTATTGAACGAATATTTTAATCCAAATTCTACAGTGTGTAGGAATTTTCTATAAAGTTTATGGAAAAGTTCAGAGGCTCTTGAGTTTGTATGCCTGTTCCATTCATTTTAACACACTTGGTTGTATTTCAAACTGTAAATAGTTATCACTGAATTAGCAGGACACTTGTGAAATGATTGCTTACATCCAGACTTTCTGGCAGACAGACTTTATTGCTCTGCTTGTGTGACCTTTCTAGAAGAGTGAAATGCTTGGCTCGGAACTTCCGAATGCAAAGATGTTTAAAAGGATATTTTTCATATCTCTTGAGGAAAAGTGATTAAAAATAAACAAGCTTTAATGTTTAACTGATGTTATCTTAATACCTGGGGAGAGCGTGTAAGAACTTATGAACTCCTTATGAACTCATGTTTTAATGTAAAGGTATTCATTTTAAGTGCTTTTTGACAAAAGATCAATTGTTTAAAAAGACTTCAAATCACTCAATTTGAAGGAAGAGTATTCTGTTTTTTCTAGATAGACAAATAGAGAGCTTCGATATTTATCTCCATGAGGCTGTGAGCTAGTATGACTGCATTCCCAGTTGTGTATTCTGAGGAAACTTGATCTTCCAGTTTTGACCGTTCATTTGATGCAATCATTCTTCCAGATGCTACCCCAATTGTTTTGTGAACATGTCAGTTGCCATCTTACATTAATAGAAGTATTGCTACGTTTGCAATAACAAAAATTTACTTTCCTCTAGTAAACAGTTGAACAGATATTGAAAATTGTTTTCTTTAAGACACATGGTAAAATGCAGTATTTTTCAATTTTCAAGTACAAAATTGATTTATTCTTAGTAATTTGTCGAAGTGCTAGTATTACTTTGAAAAACAAATAATTCTCTTTTTTCCCAGCATTTTCAGTTAGCTTTGATTGACTGCAATCCCTGCACTTTGTCTAACGCTGAAAGTAAGTAACCTATAAGTATTTCCATTTATTTTGTTGTAGATTTTTTTTTAAGTCTTATGCTCACAACTGTATCAATTTTTTATGAATCAATCCTTCAAAATCAAAAGAATCAGTACTGAGAGAGGAATACTACAAAACCTATTTCCATCTGTCAATGGAGACAAGTATACCAGTGGAATTGTGGATTGTTTTAGTAAATGGAATGAGTGAAAATTGAGGCTTAGCTTATTAATTGCTCTGAAGGCTTGCATTCTGGAGGAAATGTACTATTTGACTGTTCATTTATTTATTTATTTATAAATGTAGTGCATGTGCCATGGCACACATTTAGTAGTAATTATTTAAAACTTTGTGGCATCTTGATAATCTGTCATTTTTCAGTGATCATTTTAATGCCATTTAAATTTATAGATCTAAAATTCAGCATCAGTCTTACACTGTTGAAGTAAGAAAAAGTACAAAATGTGATTTGATTGTTTGTTTCACTAGGTGCCAACTATATATTTGTCTGTACTTTAACACATTAATCTTTTAGTGTAGTATGATCTGTCATATGCAGTATAAACTGTAGGCTGTTACAGAGCATCCTGCAGGTATTTATCCATAGTTAATGGAATTGTATGCAAGAATAAGCATATGTTCCTGCATGGTTTGGAGTCTGTAAGAATTAAAAAGCAGACAGTTGTGAAGGAAATGGCTCCCTCAGTTTTTAAGGTACCTTCATGCTGCTCTTGGTGTTGAGCAGTTACCTCCTAAGTCTAACTTCAGAAGCACTGGATAAAGTATTTAAAAGCATTTTTTTTATTTCTTTAATTCAGAGCTGGATGGAATTGTGAATGATCTGTCAGCAAGGGTAATGAAAGGGGTTTTGTTTACATGGGTGAAACTGCTGGTTGTATTGGTATCAAGGAGTCAGCTGTGCTACAAGTTCTTCTCCAAAGCTGTGTCACTTATCAGGAACAGGCACAGATAATTTTGTAAAATTATTTGCAGAATTCCTCCTAAGTCAATAATTTTATTGTATTCTACCAGATATGGGATTCTTTTTATATTTCATGTTAGTTCATGTTATTTCTTGCTAACTTTTATTGGTTTTCACTGTATCTCTGAATTTTTGTAAGGTTTTCCTAATTCCTCTTCCACAGTCCCCTCTGCCCCCAGATTTATGTGTGGCCCCATGTAAGGGCTTCATTGCCCTGTGGCCTTGAGCACGGTACCTGACAAACCCAAAGGAAGAGAGTGTAGAGGAATGAGAGATACTTTGTCAGGGTCTCCTATACCGCTTAGCAGAAGGAGAACCGTGCACTCCGACCCAGGGTGTCGGGTACCGTCACGTAAATGCTTGAGATTGCCTTAATCCTACCCCTTACATTTCTAAAGGCTGCGTGAGTAACAGCATTACAGTGAGTGTCTTCCTAGCAGAAATGTTTGAGTACTAAGCATGTCTTCTTTCAATTGAGGCAGTCTCTAATGTGACACCTTTAATTTCTTTCCCCTGCAAGGCATGGCTTCATTTTGTAGCTTCACACTGAAGGGGTTTTGCTATGAGGGGAAA
This sequence comes from Pelecanoides urinatrix, assembly GCA_013400755.1. Taxonomy (NCBI): domain Eukaryota; kingdom Metazoa; phylum Chordata; class Aves; order Procellariiformes; family Procellariidae; genus Pelecanoides; species Pelecanoides urinatrix. The sequence continues at coordinate 181,810 of VZTQ01010868.1, forward strand.
AAAATAAAGGAGAGATTTTTTAGATAATGAACTCCTGAAACTAAAGCAGAGGTTTTTCTTTCATCAGTGCAGCATGAAGTTTGACAATGTAGTGAAAATAATGGGTGTGTTACATGCCCTTTAGCAAGGAACACAAAAAGTTTATTAAAATTTTAGATGATGCATTTCATTATGACCTGGTTTCTGAAGTGCACTAGGCTACCTTCTTTATAGTGAAGGACAAAGCAGTGCACAAAGGGAGCTTTTCCCCTCCCTTATGACCCAGAGAGAAACCCTGGAACTCCAAATTACCTGTATAAACTTCTGTGTCACACTATTCTGTAGCTTCAAGAGAAAAATCTGTGTAATTGAAATAAATTGAGCTTGGCTCAAACACAGGTATTTTCTTACTTGTAGTCCTCAAGAACATCAAGTAAAAGTCTGTCTCAAAGGAATTTTTCTTTCCTCATCAAATCAGAATAAGGATTACATTCATCTCTACTAGCTTTAGCTATCTACCAGTTGATGGCTAGTCTAGTTTAGCAGTTCTCAAGCCTTAGAGATCAGGCACTTCACCTTCTCTTTAATGATTTGAGCAGCATGAGGATAATTTTCCCTCTGCTTTTACTCTTGAACAACTTTCATTTTCTTTCTTCAACCGGAATCTTCTTGCCTCCAAGAATTGCTAGTAGTATTATGGATTCTGTGGAATTCGTATGAGGAATTTAAGATGCTTTACAGTAATGATCAGAACACCATCTGTAATAATGCTTTTAGCTCAGATTAACAGGGGAAAGACAATTCCTAAAAAGGAAAAAAAAAAAAGAAAAAACACCAAAATTTAAGATCCTATGTAAAGCTGGCAGTGCATAATGTAGTTTTCTGTTCTGTAACCCAGCTAGTCTGTCCCTTGGTAGTTGAATGAAAATAAAAAATAAGTCTCTGTTTCTAACTCAGTTATGTACAGAAAATATTACCTGCATTCTCTTGTTGTGCATCTCTGCTTGAAGAGATTTTATTGCTAAGTTTACTGAAAGGTTAATGGACTCTGCATTTCAGAATACAAATAAAATCCATGGGCTGCCTTTCTGCAATATCTGTTTGCAATCTTAAAGCTTTTTTAGGATACATATTCATTCTCTGTCAGTTCTGTTACGTTAAGTGTAAAATATCAATGTAAACAAATACTTTTTTTGTATCTTCAAGGTGTAATTTATCTTGATTTTGCATTGATAAATTTGAAACATTGTTTATCCCTCACTTGAAAAAAAAAAAATTGTAATTGTTGTTGTCGTTCATTAAAACTAATAATTTTCATTTTCCCACTCTTACAGTTCAGTTTCACATCGCCCACTTATATGAAATCCAGGTAAGCTTTAAGCTCCTTTTTATAAAGTGTGGTTGAGTTTCTAACTATATGATGTAATCAATCTGTGGAATTCAGATTATAGATGCTTTTGTAAAGTTAGGCTTAAGTCTTGAATTGCTAAAGAAACTTCATTTGTTTCGGCTAAATTAAAAATATTTTGTATGTGGACTGTCATGCTATAAAATGGAGTAGCTATTTTAATAAACTTGCATATTTACAAGTGTCCCAAGTTGAGTGCAAAAAAAAAACCTCAACATAATTTTTAGTAAAAAACTTTTGTGAGATTATATATGTATTTTAAAAGTTATATATAGATGTAAAAATACGTCATTTCTCAATTCATATCTATTCATATTGTTTTACACACACACAGTTGCCCAGGTGCCTTTTTTGACATGACATTTTCAAATTTCACTGAACATATGTGACAGAAACATTTGAGATCTGAGGTCAACAGCACATAAAGCTGTGTTATTAATTCTATATCGAATCCTGTCACAGAGTTTTTTAGGTGAATCTTTTGGGAAATAACAGAACATTTACAGAGCTTCCAGAATATAAGTAAATTAAACCCAAGTAGCTACTGAAATAGCTATTGTATATTTGTAATTTGACTCACTGGTCATACAATGTAGATCGTATGCCCTTTTATCATGTTTATAGGTATTATATGACTGAGGAAAAAACGGTTGTAATTAAAATGGATGACATAAACTACATTTTCAGTCAGTTAAAAAGGAGCTTGATAAAGTAAGTGCTGTCTTTTGATGGCATGGTGAAAAATGACTTTAGGTATTTATATATAATAAGAGATACGACTTCGATAAACAAGATATTTTTCTTTTGGATGCTTTTGGTGCAAAACTATATGACAAGACAGAAATCTTCCATCCCAAAACACCATTAAGAAACTTCATGAACTGTTGTGGTTCTTACCTGGCCACCATCCAGATTTCATTGTGAGCACTGGAGCACATCTGACACATTTATATAACAAAGCATCCTCAATATGTTAGTTCTTTTGATCTGCTAGAGTAGAATAGAAAGTTGAACATCTCAGGTCACCATGCCAGGTGCCTTATATAATTGTGTGACCAATGTTACAAGTGCTTAAGCTGTGCTTTCTGACTGGCAATTTTAGGCGGGAGTTTTATTTTAATGCAAGTCAGAGCAAAAAGGTTTCAGTGCATTCTGCTATTAGTCTTGGTTTGCCTCACAGTTCTGGTTGGGAGGGGTATCTTCTTTTCTGGAATTTGAGAAACTTGGAATCACAAAGGGTCTTGACTTCATTCTGGATATTACGTCTGACACAACGAAGAGATGTTTTTGGAGGCATGCTGATTGCTTGATTTCTTTTAAAGAATGCAGTGCTACAGTTTTCCGAACCCGTCCATATATTTGAAAATTACCTACTCTCTAATATTTAATGAAAAATTTAATTCATTCCTTAATTATGTACCTTCACAGTACTGGGGTTTAAATGATGGGTTGCCAGTCTCCAAACAAGAGAATAGCCCGGTGCTGATAAGAGTTAACAGTGTTTTTTCGTGGTGTTTAAATGCTAGTTTCTATTATTTCATCTGTGGCAGTGTGAGTCCCTCTAGCTATTTAGGGTGGTAGCTTATATGGTGTCTAAAGAAAGATGTTGGATTGGGTTCCTCTGCCCCTTCCCATTTCTAAGACCATTCATGATGTAGCCAATATCAAGGACTTGGATCTTTGGAATTAACGTTATCTAAATAAAACCAAATGTAAGCATTATGACAGTTTTCTGTAATATTTTATATATGTAGACAGATTTCTAAAGGGTAAATAACACAACAAATAACAAAAGTAAAAAATATTTTAGATCTGGAAAACATGCCCTATTTTAATACATCTTTCTGAATCCTCCCAAGCATATAAACATCTCTTTCAAAGTGGGAATATTAGGCACCAATATTTAGCTGTTTGACATCCGGACTGCTGCCTCTGCTGCCATGCTATACAGTGAACTTCTGTTCATTTGCATCTTCTTCATAGTCATAAACTACAAATTTTTTCCCCAATGCTAAATTTAAAATTTTTTCCTAATTGTTTTTATTTTGCTGGCCATGGATATTTTATTTATTTATATTACTTATTTTCTTACCAGTTGTCTGCATTTCATGAACACCAATTAAAAATCTTTTCTACCAACTTCCCCTTGTGCCATTTGAAAGTATGTAATTGCTGCTTTTATTTTTTTTCCTGACTAGAATAAGGTTTAAAACCAACAGAGTTGTCTTTTGTGATTGTGAAATCTCAAGAACCTAATAACATTTTTAACCTCTAATAGGTATTTATATTGTTTAGAGTCTTCTTCCCAGTTGTCCCCTTTAAAATACCAGTAGTCAGTACTGTGTACTCTTTGAATAAAACAAATATAACGTAAGTCATGATCATTTGCATTTAGGTGACCCCATTTGTTTTGGTACGTTCTTCATCTGTTTGCCAGAATGAAGTCTAACGTTGAATTATCTGAAAGCATATTTTCCTTAAAAAAATGTATAGAATTTTTAGAAAGTGTAAAAAAACCCAACCAAACAAAAAAAACCCCACAAAACCAAAACAACCAACCAAACAACAAAACTCTTAACTAACAGACAACAGCTGTCTTCTAGACTTTTGTGGGAGAGGAAGAACAGAAGAATTAAGCATTTAAAATACATTCATTATTAAACAATTACTGTTAGGGAACACAAAGATAAATGCTGACATTATTACAAAAAAAATTAAAGGTTAAGACTTCTTGATAGATTAATATATATAAAACAGCTTTTACTCTTCCAGAAGTCAATAAAGACCACGATCCTAACCTGGAAATGTGTTTTCTATATCAAGACCTTTTCACATAGGCAGTTAGGAATTGAGCGTTTCCATGCTTTAAGCACACTTAAACTATATAGCAAATAATAAGATGGCATACCTTCATTCTCCAGGCATAATCCATAGATATGTTTTAATTTTACATATGGTGGGACTCTTACCAGGACAACAAATATGTTGAAAAGGCACTTCAAATATACCAAAGGAAGGGGAGAGGCAAAATTATACCAGCCATCAATTACTGATGATCTGTTACGAGTTTCCTGGGAGGAATTTGTGTAGGGTTTTTTCAGATGTAGACTCACATTCAAGCGTTCCCATTAAAAGCAGTATATTCATTTTAGTATAAGAAGCATAATGCATATATGAGGAGTTGACCAAATTTAATAATTTGCAAATTTCCCTCAATTATTTTAAGTAGTCAATTTATATTAAATGCTCTATAAAAGTTACTCTCTTACTGTACATATACGTCACTCATTAAAGCTTTCATATGCACTGTATGCAAAAAAAAAAGTTTAGAATTTTTTGTCAATGTGTTTGCGTGCTGTCAGTGCTGTGAAATCATTGCTATTGGTGATCTGTTGTAAGCTTTATGATTAATCCATTTACTTTTTTCCTTTTGCAGAGAAAGTATCACTCTGCAAAGGAAGCTTATGAACAACTTTTGCAGATCGAAAACCTTCCTGCACAAGTAAAAGCAACTGTCTTACAGCAGTTAGGTATGTAAAATTAACTTCTATTTTTCTGTGTGTTTCTTTTTTCCATCTTTGCCTTCAGCAGTGTTTTTTAAGGCTCCATTTCCAAAGTGAGTCTTAGACACTGAGTATGATACATGAGATTTTCACCCAAAATAGAATGCATAATGCTAATTAAGAAAATAAGAGAGGAGGAAAAGACTTCAATTAAACTTACAAAATTAAAAAGCTCTTAGACTTGCTACAGTGCATGCATTACAGGTTTTGGGCAATGACGGGATGGTCTTCAGAGGAGGAGTGCAGCAGTTAGAATTCTGTATTCTCTGTTCTGCCTCTGAGAACATCCCTTGAATAGCCAGGCTAAATGCACTAAACCATAGTACTCTTCTCTGTTGCAGAACAGAAGAACATGGCAAATGAAAATTTAGCTTTTCTTTCTCTTCAATTATAGTACGTAATGAAAACCTATTTCTGTAACTAAAAAGTTTATCATCAGATTCCATAAAAGAAACTACATAAAAAGAGAATAAGTGTTTTTTAAAAATTCTCATCTTCCATATTTATAGAAAGCTGATAAATCATTTTTAGACTAAAATTTCTAATGGGTGGATAGAATAAATTACTTTTGTCCTGTATGCCTTATAAAAGTATTTCCAGAATATTTTGTTAAAATTGTTCAACCCAGTGCAAAACTTCTTCATTCACTTTCTCCATGTTCTTCATCTAATTTATTATTCTAAATATTAATTTAGCCTGCTTATGCCTATTTTTATTTTTTTTCCCCCTTCACATAGTGGTCATTTAATTCAAATTAGTAACCGGCGCTAAGTTATGGCCACAATGCTTTCTTTATTTTGTACTGCAGGTTTCTATGTATTTGGAGTGGGCTAATTTGTTTAGCTTTTGATTCTTCTGTGTGAAATCACAAATGAAACTCCTGGAGGAGTTCACTGCAGGACTCTAGGTGCTGATCTTTTTGCTGTCACACAACAGTGTGGCTTATATTTCAGTATCCCCTTTTTTAACTTTGTATTATCCCACCTTGAATGAAATTGCTGACAATTTATACTGAAAGGCTATACATATGATCAATGGAAGACAGGTTTCCCAAAATAGCTGACCAATGCTTTTGCAACATACATCAAATGGAGTTGACACATAAGAGCAAAGGCTCATGGTTGTCTTCATAAAATTCTACCACAGGTCTTTGTGCTAGCCATAACAGCAATGATTTTGAGAATTGTCTGCTGTTTGAAAACTGGCTTAACTCCCTTTATTCAATCAGCATAGGTCACCTAGTTTTGTAGTGTGGGCAACTTCTATGTGGACAGAGTGGTCTTAACCAGAATATTCAAGGAATAATACCATTTCTTTTGCTCTTTGCTGTTAACAGTGGTATTTATCAGAGTATGGTGTTTATCGCAGATTTAGTCTCTAGCAGCTGGTAATAAAAACATCTCCTCAGGAAGCGTAGTCTGGGTGGTGCACTGCTGCTTAGAAAAAAAAATAAAAAATACCTGCCATCTGCCAGAATGCTGCTGGCAAAACCCAATCAAAATATATTTGTATTTCTATGTTGAACTCTTTTTACTCCAACAGAAAAATCATTTTGGCATGAAAAAACCCTTTCTTTATTTTCCTTAGCTAGTTAACGTTTATTGAGCCAGAGTTGAAATTTAGGTAAGTTCAGATGTTTTGTGAGAGAATTATTAAAATCTTTGCTCTTGTTGCTGGCTTCCAAAGCAGATCACTGTAGAGGGAGAACCCTGTGATTCTCAGATAAACACATATCCGTTTGAGCTGATGCATGCTGACTAGTTCAGGTAGATGTAACAGTAAGATCTGTAGAGTTGGATAAGAGCAGTTTGTTTCTTCTTTTTTGCCATTTCATTTGCTTTCCAAACAATAATTTTTTTCACCACTTTGCCTAAAACTACATTAAATTAATAAGACTGAAGATCAAATCTGTCCTGGTATTCTTTCTCCAATTACACTCAGCAGTTGCATAAGGAGTGTTCTGCTTAGAGGTTCTCAAAGCATTCTCCCAATGATTTTCGGCTAGGAGCATTCCTAGGTGGTGTCCAATTGGATGAGACATAGGAGATGCTGAAATGGGGAAGAGGCTTGTCTCTTCAGAGACTGAGATGATGATGTTTATTGGGGCAAAAGCAATTGCCACAAGTTCAGCATGAGAGTGATCGATAAGTATAAAAAATCCTGCAGCATGAGCTAGGATAGCACATCCTCTTGCTGAGGCAACACCAGGATTTGTTACAAATTAGATTGTAAAGGTGTGGAAAATAGTGTGGAACACTTGTGAAGTATGGACAAAATCTGTGGTTTTGTTTATGATGTTAAAAATGTCCCAAGAGCGGAATAGTCAATACGCTAGTTGAGAATTTGAGGTGGGTCTTGCAAATGGGAAACTGCACAGCTTACCAGGGTTTTTCCATCACCTTCTTTCTGAACGTTCTTCATTTTGTGCATGAAGAGAAGAGAGATCCAGTTTCCTTTACCTGTGCTGTTCTAGTAGAAAAGTTGTTTGTTCTCCCAACCCTCTCTCTTGCTTTCTGCCTTTTTCATCTCCCCGTGCACAAAGATAAAATGGGGAACCAACCCTTGTTTCAGCAGTGAAACTAGGTAGGGCTTGCTCGTTCTCATTTCTGTCTCCTAGAAATAGATTCTTTCTTATTATCAGTGAACCTCAGTAAGGATCTCTTAAGATACAACATGTTATCTTTCAATCCAGCAAGGTTCTGATGAAACAGAAAATAGGCATCACCACATAACATTTCCTAAGATTCAGGAAATTGTTTAATGTCTTTTTTTACCCTTGTTTGTAATCCTTGAACTGTTACCTTTATCTCAGGCTTTGCCTGGCACTGCACCTGATATGTTTATCCTTAGTGTACAGTCATGCAGGTGCATTCTGATAACCACCCTTACTTACATAAGCCTTTTTTTTTCCTTAAAGCATGAGTATTTTCTGTACGCTTAAGAACTTCAGTGACTTGGGATCTGAATCAAAATCATAGCTTGTTTATGAAGTCCATGAGAGAAACTTGTGTATGTTATATGTCTCTGCAAAAATTATTGGGGTTTTTTTACTTTTTTTTTTTTCCTCATGGGTAGGGTTTTGACTTGATCCATCTTCAGACGAGAAAGTACGCTTTTTTCCCAGCCTGTGTAACCAGTTGGCTCCCAACCTGGCATTTCTTGCAGTCCATGAAATATTCAAACTTCTGCTTCTGACCACAGTTTCCAAGTGACACGTCTTAAAACACCTCAGGCAAATGTTGTTCAATAGATACGATTTTTTTCTAGATTGCCTTTTTCAAAGCTTGGAAGTTTGCTTTCCATTTGAAAAAGTGTCGCTGTGACTCTTAACAAACTACAAGCCCATGGAATAAAATATAAGCTGACAACAGGTAGAATAAAATATTTAAGGTATGGTCTAATTACAGAGAGTGAAGTAAGGCTACAAATACTCATCAGTTCAGTTCTCAGCCTTGCCTACTTTGTCTAGCATTTCAGATGAGATCTGAATTTGAACTGGATCTTTTGAGTGGTATTACCTGTTCATGTAGTTAGACTGTATCAAAAAGGATAAGCTTCAAGTGCTGAAGGTTCACTGATGGAGGTTTTAAATGGACATTTAGTGCAGATGTGTGTACAACCCTGTAGGTAACTAAAACTTTATACAAACCATGGATATTTTATGAAATTGGTATCATAGTGTTCTACAAGGGACCGTTTGTGGGCAGGACACTATAAAAACATCAGGACAATCTGTTGTCACATACAACGTTTTACAAATGTTGGCTGAAAAGCAGTGGATTGTTAAGACAAATACATGGAGATTAAGCAAACAGCAAGATATTGCTGATCAGTATAGTATGTAGTGATTTCAGCAGGCCAGCTACCTGTTACAAAGGATTTCCTTGTACTCATGATATGAATGGCACTGAGATGATTTTGTGGCTGCTTAAACAAATTCCATCTAAGCGTAGAGGTGGATGAGGAGCAGTTTGAGAAAATGATGAAGGTGCTTTATTTGAAATGGTAACCAAGCCTTGCATCAGTGCTGGAACAGAGATGTGTTTTAATAGCATTTAAAAGATGATATGGGGAGCATGGATTGTGGGAGGCCTTTAAAGTGGGAATGAATAATTTGTCTAATGTAATGAAAGAAAAAAAGGCATTTGAAAGAATACAATGTGTGGTTAGATGAGGAAATAAAATGATCTTTTCAGCAGAATTTGTTGTAGATGAGAGGTGAGTGCATTTGTCAAGGTGAACAGAAAGGATGTTGTAGCAATGAAGATGAAATGACAATGTAAGAAAGATTTAAGTGGAGATACAAAAATTCTTACCAACTTTCTGTTGGGGAATTGCCCAAATGTAGATATGGGATAAATATGAGGATTTAGAAGAAAAGGAGTAAACTGAACATAATGTACATATTATACATGTACAGATAATTGATGTGCGTGACAGGGAGAATGGTGACGTTTTTCACAATGACAAGGAAGGTATCTGTGTTCAGAGGAGGAAAGAGTTAACATTTTCAGATTAACTTTTTATAGCAGAGGGTTGAGCAGCTCTTAATTGTGCTACTGACTTCGTAGAAAATTATTTAAACAAAAAAAAACGCTTAAAAAGTACCTGAAAGTAATTTTGACTTAGGGTCCTTCTGTCCTGTAATTTTAGCATAAAACTTCAAAAGTTTTTAAAGTTTCATTCATAATATTATATGTAAGTGATATTATTGTTTGATATTCCTATTTTTAAAGAGGAAGTAATGTTTTGAATATCCTGCTGTGCCAAAATGTTAAATGGTCTTAGGGAATTTTAACTTCTGCCATTTATGGATTCTTTTTGTAGGCTGGATGCATCACACCGTGGATCAGCTTGGAGACAAGGCAACCAAGGAAAGCTATGCTATACAGTATCTCCAGAAATCTCTAGAAGCAGATCCAAATTCTGGTCAATCCTGGTATTTCCTTGGAAGGTGAGAAATTACTTTATAGACGCTGTAATTATATTTGTAAATTTTTTGAGGATACTTATTATTCTGAGTATCTTACGTTGTTTTTCTTCTTAATATTTTCAGAGGAGTAATGAAGGGAAAGGATGTATGTATCTACTGAAGTCTAGTTTTCTGGAAAGTGTATAAAAAGACAAGGTGCTAACATATTTGGGATGAATATAGATTAGAAGTTGAAATTAAGTATGTTACCCAAGTGGTCCTGCTTTTTTCACAGTTATTATTCAGGCTACACATTTACAGTAATCTGAGTCTGCCCTGCCTGGTTTTACCTGTTCCTCGTGCTACTACCACATCTTCTGTTCTCTCTCTTTTTTTTTTCTTTTTTTCTGTGGTTTTTTTGTTTGTGGTTTTTTTGAGGGGGGGACGGTGTTTGGTGGTTTTTTTTTGTAAATACTCTGTAAATGTTGTTACTTTTCTTCATACCTTTTTCACAATTATTTATCTTTTCATTTTCTCAGAGTCTCCCATCTAATCTCAATCAATTTTTACACTAAAATACAAATATTTTCCCAGGTATACATCCATTTCTAAACAACATATATTGCAACTAAATATTAGTCTAAGATAGCTCAGATTGATCCATTCTAATATCTGTTGCATTAATTCTGTAGTTTCAGAGAGTATTTTTTACTTGAAAATTAACTTAGTCCAAGATGTAAATCATATAAATCTGATAACTTTTCTTGGTCTCCTTTTTAAGAAACTAGAGTACTTTACACAGACCAGCAGTAACTCTTGAAATAATCAGTTTTTGGAGAAAGCTTTGAGGGCAATTCAAGTCCATATGTGAACAGGTCAGTTCTGTTCAGAAATACATTAGAAAGGAATTACGCAAAAATTAAAACTAATATCCTGACCTCAGTATCTTCCAGCTGACTTTCTCGGAGGTTCTGGTCATGTATAACTGGAACCTAGTTTTGTTTTTGTCGTCCTAATTATATTCCTCCAGCTGTAACTGTAAGACAGGGCTCTTCGGCCAGCTGTCTGCAGGCTAAGGGAGGAACACCGGCGCTGAATATGAAGGGTAGAGGGCTAGAACAGGTGTGGAGGGAAAAGGGAAAATGGGCCAGGGATCATCTGGCTCATCTTATTATCCACTGGGCTGAAATCCTCAGTAGTCCCATTCCACGTGCCTTGGGCTCGTTGTGTTCTTACAGAGCAGCAGGATGGAGCCAGGGCTCCATGAAGTATGTGTGCGTAGCTGCCATGCTCCTGCTCCTTTCATGTGGTTAGAGTGAAACCTAGGACCATACAAACAAGGGGGAGAAATGCAGGAAATGGGGAGAAAAAATCTAGCGGAAGCATGTCTTATAATCTACAGGGAGGACTAGAGCAAAAATGTTTCTGTACCCCGTTCCTTCAGTCCTTATGCTGGCAGGAGAAGGGGAAAGGAACAGGGTTACGGGGTTGTGCATTCGCTCTCCTTCTTTTCCCCTCCTCATGTATTCCCTTGTGTTATTCCTTCCTCTGCTGGATAGCAAGTTGGTTTAAAGTTACCTTTGAAAAATATACCACCACCATCCTCCCCAACTGAAAAAAATCCATCACCCTGTTTTAAGTTTTGTTGGGTGCTTAATGTTAGTGCTATCCTAATCAGAGTCTTCATGTATCTGATAAGCAGACAGATTGAAATTGGAACCTGGGTTAGACTGTGAATAAAACGATCTTCTGAAACATTATATTCAGACTTAATGGATGTTTTTAGGCAAAATACTGCTAGATTTTATTGTATTCCTTTCCTAGTGTGCCTCAAGACTACATGAAAGTGTAGCATGTTTGACAACCTTTGCCTGTACTGTTCTGCTTCATTTTTATTTTTTACTAGAATAAATTTTCTGTTGTTTATGTGTTTTGAAAGTTGTCAGTTCTTTTTCCAACAGGGAAACTTATTACAAACAATATAAGAAGCAGAGCTGTTGTAGATTAAACTAGTAAATATATATTTTTTTTTCAATATTGTATTTATTTGAAGCTTTTCATTTTAAAAAGGTAGGTATTATTCCCTGTAGTATAAATGTAGTTCTCTTTAGAGGTCTGATATTTCTGCTCATAATGCCAGAATACCTTTGAATTTTTATGTGAAAAATATCCAAGTAAGAAATTATGAAAAAATCCAGAACAGCAAGAGTTTTTACAATATTTCATGCTTTATCTATGCAGTAAAATGAACTGATTTGTTGTTTGTGACTTGAAATCTTATTGAGATGTGAGAAATGCATGTAAAAGCTTCCGAGGCAATCAGGAACCACCCTGATTGAGTTGGTCAATGTCTGTTAATAATTCTGAAACACTTCTTGTAGATCATGAAGTTTTGTAGCCATTTGTTTGATAAAATAGGTTACTTAATTGTTTCTTTATAATGCTGTCTGTAGATAAATATTGTTCTTATTGACTGATAAGTTATCACAAATGAAAGAAACATAAGTCTTTAAAATGTGGTATGACTTCTCTTTTCCTTACAAATGGAGTAAGCTAGGGTTTAAGCGGTTTTGGTGTACTTTTCAAATAAATAATTAGTAATACATGTTGATTAAGATGTTTGAGTCTACTTATGCCTGTCGTTCAGAAACAGCAAATGTTTTGGATTCTTCTAGATGAGTATGTATTTGCATGACTTAACATTTATCAGATCAGTCTTGGTAAGCCACCCTCAATGATTACCTTCTATAAATATTACCAAAGTTCTTTTTTTCTTCTCCCAGGTGCTATTCAAGTATTGGGAAAGTTCAGGATGCCTTTATATCTTATAGGCAATCTATTGATAAATCAGAAGCAAGTGCAGATACATGGTGTTCTATAGGGTAAGAATGATACAGGGTAATACAGTGATATAATTCAATGCTAATATATATAAATAAAGAATACCAGCTTTTTAACTCTCTTGTGCTCTCAAGGGGACCGTAAAGCTTTTTTTATTTATACCTTCATGTTGTCAGACTTGTCCGATTTGATGTTTAAATAATAATTTATATTTGCTTTCTCAATTTTTTAGAAAACTGAATATGCTCTGTATGTGAGCTTTGCATGTTAAGATTTTATGTGTTGTTCATGCTTATTACTATATAATGGCGAATTTATTAAGGGTTTTGAGGGGGATTTGTATATTTGACTTGTTTGTGTTTTGACTTTGTTATTAATTCTCAACTTCACTAATCTTTCTATTCAGTGTGCTGTATCAACAGCAAAATCAGCCTATGGATGCTTTACAGGCCTATATCTGTGCTGTACAATTGGACCATGGCCATGCTGCAGCCTGGATGGACCTAGGCACACTCTATGAGTCCTGCAACCAGCCTCAGGATGCCATTAAATGCTACTTAAATGCAACTAGGAGCAAAAATTGTAGTAATACCTCTGCACTTGCAGCACGGATAAAGTATTTACAGGTAAAACTAAAGTTTTAAGAAGCGGGAAATACTCTTCCAAATACACAGCAGAGGGGAGGGGAGAAGTAACACACAAGTTTAACTTGCAGTTGTTTGTGGTGTGTATAACCTGTTTTCATGTGTATTGTAAGCATATCATAGCCTGTAATATTTATTTCTTCATTTTTAAGTGAAACTTAATTCCTTATAAACCCTATTTTGCACATTTAATCAAAGCATACTGTTTTACATCACTTTGCCTTTTTCTTTGTATTGTCTACATTTTTAAGTTCTCATAACATAGAGAGAGAATACACACATGCTATCTTTCACTCTTGTTTGCAATTTCAGAAAAAAGGAATTATGAGACCTCTGAATCCAGAGCTCATCTTTGTTCTGATTCTCACAAAGGTTTATATTCTGGTTACCCTCTTTATACTTAGCACCTTTCTAAAACCCCAAATTTTAAATCTATCCTCTCTTTAAGACATAATTAGCTACAGCATTTAGGAAGATTTCATGGACTTGCTCTTACTAAAGTAGGCTTGTGTTAAATTTGCTTTTTACATAATTTTTCCTAGGCTCAGTTGTGTAACCTTCCACAAGGTAGTCTACAGAATAAAACTAAATTACTTCCTAGTATTGAGGAGGCATGGAGCCTACCAATCCCCGCAGAGCTTACCTCCAGGCAGGGTGCCATGAACACAGCACAGCAGGTGAGAAGTTGGGTTATGTTCTGCAGGTGCCCAGCTTTAAGGGTTCTTTACAATCGGTAGTGGTCAAGCTTATTTTGTTGAGCACAGGACTGGCTTTTATTAATAAAAAGCCTTTGATTTATTTGCAAAGGGATACTAGATCAAGAAGCTCCCTATAATGTGGGAGAAATATGGGGGTACCAATTTAGAACCTTTGTGGATTTTCATGATTTTAAAAGATTTCATCTTAAATAGAAATGCTGCAGTGGTTTAATAATCCCGTGAAAGGTACACATTCCTCCATTGATGACCATATGGAAACTGATTTTTCAGTTATTGAGATCATCTTCAGAATATCTACTCGGCCCTTTTAATGTATGTGGGCTGTTAAAATATATAATTTAAAGGAAAGAATTAAGAATATATAGAACCATATTTTTGTCTTCCTTCTGTGATTCTTAGGCTTGTAAACCTCATCATCCAAATACTGAACCTGTACTAGGCCTCACTCAAACACCAATTTCACAGCAATCCTTGCCACTACACATGATTCCTTCTAGCCAAGTAGATGACCTGACCAGTCCTGCCAAGAGGAAAAGAACATCTAGTCCAACAAAGGTATATATTCTGATGAACTAAAAAGCCCCCTACCAAAACTATATGGAAATATGCATTAAAGTGATGCAGCATGCACAGAATTTGTGCTGTAAATTTTAATCCTTTGGCATCAAGGTGGGGAATGTTTTTAGGAATTGTAAAAAACATTTTTCAGTGATGTGTTTAATCAGGTTACGGTTCAGAGAGGAAGTGCATAAGGGCAATGCAAATCAGTGGCACTGTACTACAGTCATAGTTATGCAAGTGAAAAAGTGCAATCATAGTCTCATGGTAGATAGAGAGGGAGACAATCATGTCATCCTGTCTATTGCCTTTGCTTATATTTAGAATTCAACTGTTTCATCATCATGTAATAGTGTTACAGTAGATAAAGTATTCAGCTTTAAAAGTAGTTTACATTTAAGTTGATTGCATAATTTGATTTGATTGTTTCTTGTTACGATATTAGATATCATTTAGCTTTTTCCTCTGACTGCTCTGATACTATGTGGGAATGGTAGAATGAGACTTGGCATGTTTTAGTATGTTCTTTGTTTATATTGTTATTCTTGAAACAATGACTAGTTCTTTCATAAGTAAGATAAAATCTAGATAGTAAAAGAAATTATGTTGACCCTTGATAGGCATGCATTTTAATGTAATGTTTTGTCTCAGAATACTTCAGATGTTTGGAGCAGTGGCCATACAGTGTCACATCCTCCTGTACAGCAACAAATTCATTCTTGGTGCTTGACACCACAGAAATTACAGGTAGGCATGTTGAAGATCTTCAGAAGCTTTGATACATTTTTGTTTGTTTGTTTGTTTCTTTCTTTCTTTCTTCCTTTTAAGAAAATAAATCTGGAACATTTTTTGGTTTCACATTTCTGAAATGCAATGTGATATACTTCCCAAATAATTCCCATAGTGTAATTCGAGTTGTGATAATATTTATGGCTTCTCTATGTAAGATTAGTTCTGTAATAAAATAAATGATCTCTAGGAGAAACTGAACACTTACATTGTATGAATTCTATAATTTATAAAGTAAGAAAATACAGTAATTCTTTTTTCTTATGATGTTTTAAAGATAGATATGCAAATTGCCACACTTGTGTGCCAAGTGAGTTTTGCTACTTACTGTAATGTGGGAGATATTGAAGGAGGTGCAGAAGTATTGTAATATCCTCTTTTTCCTCTGAGGTAGCTTCTTGTATCAAATTGCATGAAGAAAGTTGCACATTCTACAAAGTTCATTTACCCAAATGAAATCTGGTATTGCTTTTCTGTATTTTATGTCATCTAATATATTTATATCAAATGCTAGATTTTATTTTTGAAATCTTGTTTCAGGTCTTTTTTGTTATGATGTTTGTTGTCCCTTCAGTTCATTAGGGCTTGCAGTGAGCTTCAGCAGGAATTCCGTATTTTGAAAGTCAGGCCTAGATGGAAACTCTTACCCATGTATCACAGATACTGCTTTGGATGCAAGGAAAAGTAGAAGGGAATACAGTGCAGAGACAGAAGGCATTCTGATTGACTGAGCCGTGTTCCCGTCAACTCCAATATAGTTCTTCAGCTGTTTATCTATCTGAACAGTATTGGCTTTATTATGCTGCATAATTTTTCCCTCCCTCTCCTCCCCACCTCCCCACCCCTTTGGTCCTCCCTAATCACTCTTCCGTCTCTCTCTCTCTCCATGCATTCTCATTATTTCTCTCTGCTTATTTTATATCCTACTATTTTTTCTCCTTTTTAGTTTCACCTTTTTCCAGGTCCAACTTCTTCCTGTAAGCAGTATCTACGTAGGCTTCTCTATCCAAGTACAGTATACTGGATCTGCTGGCAATAGTTTGACAAGGTTCCAGCATATATGAATAGGAAAGCCAAAAAAATATGATGCAACAGGAGAGTGAATAAAACCTTTATTACCACTTCTAAGTCAACCTTTTAAAAGTGGCAGCTCACAGGGTGGATGGATATGGCACATAACACACACCAAATGGCTCAGCTAACAAAAGCAGAAGGGGAAAGGGCTATGGCCACACAGTAGCCTCTGGGGCTGCAACATGCCACTGGAGGAGGGACGGGTGTTAGTTTCACAGAATTGGTGGGCAGCAAGAATAGTGCTGCCCACAAAGCCTCTGCAGCCATAGCACTGGAGAGGAATGCAGACTTGCCTATGCTGACATATGTGCTAGGTCAGTCTTTCTGATTCCTGTTAACCCTATTTAGACATTTTTTAAAAAGCAAATTAACAACTGAAGAGCACTGGTTTGGCTTCTGTGTACCTGGTGCATGCAATCCCATGGAGACCATGTTTTCATCTCACAATCATATAGGGAGAAAGATTAGTCTTTCTTATTGCAGTCCCCTACAGAGAGACTTCAGAATGGAAACTACTGTTAATCCAGGAAGTTTGGCATGAACCATCTTTAATCACTTTTTCAGACAATGTTGGATTTTTTTAGTTGATAGTTTGCAAATACAGTTGTTCAAAGCAGAATGAACTACACTTCAATACTCATACTTCAGTTTCCATTTTATGTATTACTAAACCAGCATAATCAAAGCAAAGGAGACAAGAAGGATGTAGAAAAATAATACATGCAGACCTGAAAGGAACTAAAGGAAACCTGATTTGTGTGTGGGTTTGTTGGGGCTTAGTTTGGTTGGTTTGGTGGTTTTTTTGTTTGGGTTTTGGTTTCTGTGGGGGTTTTGGTTTGTGGGTTTTTTGGTTTGGTTTTTGGTTTGGTTTTTTTTGGTTGTTTTTTTTTTTTGAAAGGATTTACAATGATGTGAAGTAGCTTAGTATTTAAGAACAATCAAGAGAGATGTCTATATGTCACCTCTGCATAGCACAACTTTTGCCCTCCTCTCCACAGCCCCCCTCTTCCTTCTCAGATAGTACTTTTGTGTTCCACAATTTCAGAATTTATGTCATACCACTTAGCAGCAGCAGACTTACTGGTAGAATGATGGTGTGTGCTGAGTAGTTTAAAATTAATACAAAGATCCAATTTTTGGTAATAGATACTTAAATTTATCAGTTGCAAATGAGTATCATAACTTAAGATATTGCTCTCTGTAATTAAATTAAGTAGTATAGTTTTCTGGTTTGGGGTTTTTTTTTTTATTTTTTTCTGGAGAAGTTTTCATGTGTGACTATAGGTTGAATTTACTTAGTGCTGAACAGTGTTAATAAAACATACATAATGATAATAAGCATTCTGTATAATCATGCTTGAATGTAGTTTTCTTTTATGGTACCAGTACACTTAATTTCAGTGTGGTGATAATATTTATACACTCAAATAATTTAGAAAGTCTCTTTAGTTTTAGTAACTAGTAATAAGATTTGGTTACAGAATAGTGTATGGAAAGGTGTTTGAGTCTGCAACAGAAATCTCAATCATGTTTTCAGCTTTACAAGTCTTGTCTTCATGGATAATTTTTAGTTTTGTATGTAAGAAAGTTATTAAAAAGCACATGCAGTTTTAATGATTCTGAACTGTACTGCTGTTTTTTCAGCACTTGGAACAGCTGCGTGCAAACAGAAATAATCTAAATCCAGCACAGAAACTCATGCTGGAACAGCTGGAGAGTCAGTTTGTCTTGATGCAGCAACACCAGCAGGTGAGAACAAAAATATTTTTCTCTTCTACAAAACTTCTGTCAGTAATGGTGTCTGCTGTGTTTCTTGAATTCTGAAGAATTTCTATTGTACAGAGTTCTCATGCCCTTTACTATGTTACATGAAGTCATATCTTTTTTGTATGAAGTATAATTGTGGTTTACTGGTTGAAACATGATGGGTTTAGCTGTGTTTCATTATAGGGCTACCAGATAATGTAAAAGTTTTCAAGGCACACTTTCAAACTAAAGTGAGCACACTAGAAGCATCTAGAAGCAGTCTTACTTGAAAAATACTTAGTTGTAGTAAGCCATATTACAGCATATCTCTCCTCCTCTCATTGTTCACTTCTCTTTCTCTTAGTGTCCAACTTTAGCAGTAAAATGCTAACACTCAAACTGAAGAGCCTAGAAGAAAAGTGTGCCGATAGCTTTACCTTAAAATTCACGTAGTGCATTTGTGAGCATGACAGTCATCTTATTTCTCAAAAGCAACTGTGAAAATCTTAAAATCAGTATAAAATTGGAATTGAGCAATGCAATGAAGCAGACGAACCTTGTACAATCTTTACTTTTTAAATTTCTGCAGCTAATGTTCTTGTGCTTTGTTAATCTTCCATTAGATGAGACAAACAGGAGTTGCACAGGTACGATCTACTGGAATTCCTAATGGGCCAACAGCTGATTCATCACTGCCTACAAACTCTGTCTCTGGTCAGCAGCCGCAGGTTGCTCTAACCAGAGTGCCTAATGTCGCTCAGCGTGGAATCCGTCCTGCCTGCCCCGGGCAGCCTATGGCTAATGGACCCTTTCCAGCAGGCCCCATTCCCTGCAGCACAGCAAGAACGCTGGGTAGTACAGACACTATTTTGATAGGCAATAATCACATAACAGAAAGTGGAAGTAATGGAAACGTGCCTTACCTGCAGCGAAACGCACTCTCTCTACCTCATAACCGCACAAACCTGACCAGCAGCGCAGAGGAGCCGTGGAAAAACCAACTAACTAACTCCACTCAGGTATACAATTTCAGTTTACTCATAGAGTATGCTAAGGAGGCTTGATAAGCAAGTCTCCATTTGAAGTCTCTCATTTATAAACACATGTTTTCATTTCCTGAAGTTGGTGACCTAGATGCAAATAAAACATACACTAGACTAAACCTGCCCATTACATTTTAATGTTAAAAATCTATGTGTTAAATGAACTACTTTCAGAATAAAGGAAATGATCATAAATCAAAGAGGGCAGTTACATACTGCTCAGCTGCCTACCTTTGCAGAAAATTTTCTTTAAAAAGGAATACTTGTACATCTTATTCTTGCTTCTTTAATGTGAGATGTTG
>VZTQ01010868.1:206387-217666 GCA_013400755.1 Pelecanoides urinatrix
CCTACAAAAGGAAAATCAGTTCTTGGATTTTTTTTTTTTTTTTTGTTAACTCATTAACCAGTTGTCTTTTATAGACATAGTTTATAGGGACAATACAAGCACTTCTTCTTAGATAAGAAACAACAGCAGCAGTGTAGATGTTGGAAATTACGACTTAAAAAAAAAAAAAATCAATCATGTTCAGTGCTGTTATTAAGCTCTTAAAATCTTTTTTTTTTTTCTTTATACAAATAAGTCATCCAGATTTGGTCTGTCATAACAAATCAGTGTTCTCATTGCAGAACTGATAAATACTCACAGAATGGTTGAGGTGGGAGGTTCAGGAAGGGACCTCTGGAGAATCATCTCATCCAACCTCCCAGCTCCCAGCAGGGCCAACTAAAGCAGGTTGCTCAGGACCACATCCGGCCAGGTTTTGAGTACTTCCAAGGATGGAGATTCCACAACCTGCCTGGACAAGCCGTTCCAGTGTTTGGTCACCCCTAAACTAAAAATGTTTGTTTTCTTACCTACCGGTGCATGGGGTTATTCTTCCCCTGGTGCAGGATTTGGCATTTCCCTTTGCTGAAATTCATGAGATTCCCGTTGGCCCATTTCTCCCGCCTGTTGCTGTTCCTCTGCGTGCTCACGCAGCCATCTGGTGTATCAGCTTATCCTTCCAGTTCGATACCAGAGATGGCTCTGTTGATAGTGGTGGTTTGAGTACCTATAGCTTAAGTATAAGCTGTTCATGTGGTGGATTGTGCTTTAAAAAAAGCAATCTTTTAGCTAGTTGTAAGTCTGTCGCATTACAGTGCAGATAGTTTTGACTCTTCAGAGGCGTAAGTCTTGGTCCATCTTATATCCCAGTTGATTAGCAGGTATGTTACTGTTGTTTTTTGTCTTTAGTCAGTAAGCTTGAATCATTTTAGATCAGATGCATGATGTGTTAAGTCAAAAAGTGAGGCCAGCCTGTAGAAAACTTGGCAATGATTGCAGTGTAATTGTGCAAATTGCACAACGTTTTCCCTGGTGTCTTCATTGCTAGTAATGCAGAATGGCACGGAGTGTGGAAGACTAGGTTATAGAGGTTTCAGATGATGCTTCTTAGCAGTGACTTCTGGCAAAGATATTATACTGTAAGCTACAGTGGTATAGATATAGTGATATAGTGGTATAGAAATGCAGCAAATTTAGCCACCTGTGCAATAGCCAGTGGCCTCTGGCAGAGGAGGATGGTGGGCTGAGGGCAATAATATCTTAAATTGCTGCAGCTAAATCTGCCAACAATCATTTTTGACACATAAGTCCCATCTTCTTGACAGGCATGTTGGCACTAGAATGATTAGGCTCATTTTATACCCACGTAGTTGGCTTAAATGCATTCCCTTACGCTTTTGGTGATTCCTAGGTCTGTCTTACTAAAAAGCAGTGTAGCAGAAACACCAGGCTCCAAGCCTTGACATTTCTATATACTTCTTAGCTATTTATTTCTTATCTCAGTGTTGTTAAATCACCAAAAATAGCAGGTAAACTCCCCCTTCTTCCCAAAGAAAAAGAAATGGAAATGCATCTGTGAGAGTTGCGTAGTTTGGGTTATTGGTGTGACACAGTGACAACACTGGTGTAGTTGTCAGAGGGTAGGAACCTCCAGCAGAAGTCAGACTGCTGGGATTTGATGGTTGTATGCAGCAAGCACATTTTCAGAGTCTCTTTCAAATCCAACTCTTTCTTTAGATACAGGCTCTATCAATAAAAAGGGTAATTTCGTAGACTCCCCTGCATCAAAGAAAGATGTATTTTGCCACAGTAGTAATAATTTTTTTTTCTAAGACTTAGTGATTATTCTGCAATCTTCTGAGACTTTCGTCCCCCCACACTACTTACAAGCCCTATATTTAGACATCCTGCACGATGGAAGAGGTCTGCATATAGTGTTGCTCTTATTATTGCACTGTGCTGTTTCATCACTGAACAAATTTTATCATCAGAGTGAGATCCTTAGGCATCTTAAAGTATTGTAGGAGTTTTTCATGGACAATGTTACAAGTGCCACCACTTAAAATATATGTGATGAAAATGGAAAAGTATTTCACTGGCTAGCTTAATTTTCCATTAAAGCTGGCAGCAATACTTCCAATTTTGTCTTCACTTAGAAGGGTAAAAGTTCCTTTATGAAGCTTTGGAGTATATAGGTACTCTGGAGCTCCTGTGGAGTATGAATGTGCTGGCAGGCATAGACAAGTTTGAGACATTCAGTCACCTCTCCTTAGACAGCTTTATGTTACACACTGAAACTTCACCTACACAGGAAAGGTAGTTAATGGTAGACTGTTTCCTGTATGTAACTGTCCAGTATTAATGCACCATGTTATCAGTCTTAATATCCATTAAACATGATAGTTTATTCCATTGAAAGTGGAGGAAACCCTATAGACACAGTTTAGACAAAGCTTTTCAGAAGTAATTAATTCTCCTTCAAAGGTAGAGTGAGCTTATGCTTATATGTGCTAGCAGGGAGCCTGTCAGATAGTAGTTAGCTTAGCAAATTCACACTTTATGCTTACTGCTGACAGCCTTCCCTGTGCAGACTGTCTCAAAGTCCTTAGATTTTCTAGGTAGTCTTTGGAGACATTTGCCTTCTTTCTCAAAAGAATTTTATTTGAAATGCAAACATACTGAGAAATTGAAATGACCGTTTAGAGCATTATAATTTCTGTATCCATGTCTTATAGTTGTTGCCATTTGTGAAAAAGTTACTTAAGATGCCTTTAAAGTTCACAGAGGTCCCTTTAATCATAAGCACATGGTTATTGAATGTTTTGGGTTGTAACTGCTATTTTCCATACTTAACTATGTTTACAGTTCTTCTAGTTGAAACGTTATCTGTATTTTTCTGGTATCAGAATTCTTGTTGGAATTTTTACCATCTCAATATATTTTACTCCAAAATATTTTATTTGGAATTATACAGCAAATGTGGTGCTTTTGAGCATTACCCTTTTCGATGTTAACAAAGTGATAAAAAGCATGTTTATATCCTTCTTTCACTGCACCCACATAAATCAGTTAAATGCAAAAAAGCTGCGTCTGTTACTGTGATTGAGAGTTACTAGTTTCTAATGTGCAAGTCTTGTTCATTTTGAAGTGAAGTTTCTACACCTATTGCATTCATAAAAGTGAGGAGTTTTAACAGCTGCTTTTAATTGGGACCGTGTATGTGTTCTTGCTGGTAGACATATAAAACTAACTTCAGTGTCTGGTGTTAGATGAGTGCATTGCAAATATACATAAAAGAAATTGTTACAGACTTAAAGTTTGTTCTTGAAGTTGAGCTGATCTGTGTCTTCAAAATTGGCTTAGCAGAAATTTGCATGTAACTTTCATGGGTGAGTAATGGGAAATGTGTTCCTCTAGTCAAATGTTGCATTTTTATTATTTTAGTACACTGTTTATCAAGCTCTTTATAGGTGAGATCTGCAGTTTGTGTTCAGAAGCAAAATGTTGAGCCATTTTTACTACAAAAACCCTAAAACGGCTCTTAATACAAGCCTTTACTTTTGTGCTCGTTGATAGAGGTAGTATTCCCAGTGATACTTAATTTCTAAAATAAAGGGAGGATAATAAAGGTATTTTTCTGTTTTTATTCTACTTTAAAAACTGTGGCTTCGTTATAGCAAAAGAAACTTTTAAAACTTTGTTGTGAGTGACACAGAAGTGTCTGCAGGGGCTTTTCTAAGCAAAGGTAAACTCTGCTGCAGGCAGGCAGGTGCAGGGCGGCTCCTCTTGCGCTTGGAGCTGGAGAGCCGATGCAGAGGTGCCGCAGTGTAGCTCTTGCCCAGGCTGGTGTGTGGCTTTTCAGTGAGTCACAGGCATGGCTGAGCAGTGCTGAGTACTGGATACTGAGTTCCTAGCTGCACCTTGTCTAAGGAGAGGCAGAGCAAATCTGCCTGCCAAAGACTATTGGCAGACACCAACTCGAACTTGTGAGTTTAGTACAGAAGGGCTGAGTATTAAGCATGGCCAGAACCTATAGATGTTTGCCATGACCTGCATGTCAAGTTTACTTTTCGCTTGGCCAGACAAGCCATTGTGCTTTCTTTAGCTTACTCACTGGGATGATAGAATTTTCTGCTTTAAATTGTACATAAAAGATTCTAACAGTGTTCAGGGATCCTAATTATGAAAAATTGACCCTTAAAAAAGTACTTCCTAATGTGGTGATCAGGTCTCTTGTCGTCTTCTACAGTGTTTCACTTGGGTTCATATAGTCCTTATTTTTTCCCAGGCTCACGTAATCATCATTTTTCAAGGGAGATAAGCTTTGTCCCGTGTCGTTTGCAGACAGCTCAATAAGTGTTAGCTGTGCCTTTTACTTCTTTTCTTATTGAGTAGAATTGAAAGCTCCCTCTTCAGCCTGTCTGCACCTTAATTCAGCAAGGTAGAAGACTTAGAAGCTGGATAATAAAGATGAGCAATAGGAAAAGTGGAGGAGAGACTTGGTTTTTTAGCAACTTGGAGGTCAAGAAATGCTTCAGTCTGGGCTGGGACTGCTTTTAAAAGGTTAGAGACAGGATCTCTCTTTGTCAAACTAGGCTTGCTGGAAAGTGTCTGCATATGTCTTCTAATAATAACAAGAGATTCTGAGAAATTTTGTGGGACTGGCAACAAGGTAACAATTGCAACATTTTTAGGGTAAGCCTAAAGTGTAAAGGCAGCCAGACAGACGATTTCCCATATGTAAAAATTCTGTTGTACTCATTATTACTGTTCCTGACCTGTGCTAGGGCTCGTTACCTGTTAGGGAAAAGGTCCTGTCTACAGGGTTTTTTCACACTAATAGAAATAATAACTATATATAATATAACCACTATATAATATACTAGTAGGATTTTTTCCTGCCATCTTTATATGTCTTACAGTTTACATGCATAAGTTTGAGGACAAGACTATCCCAGCCATGTACTAACTAGTTGATTAGCCCTTGCTTTGTTTTAAAATGTGTAGAGTTTGAAGGTGTGCATGCATGCACGTGACGGTTCAGGAGCAGAGCTTTGGGGAGAACATCCTTGTCATAGATACTGTGTGCATGATTGACATAGGGAAAAATGTCTAGAGGGGAGAATACTGAAAGATATTCTGCTGAAAGCCCTGCTTATTTGCAAAATAAGTCAACTTTTATACATAGTAGAATAGAAGATGTTTATATACTAAATATCAGATACTATGAACTTCAGTACTGCATTTTAACCTTTATTTTAACACAGTGTAAGGTAATGCAAAAATGAAGAATTGAAAGTAATTCACATAGTCGTGATTACATTTGGGCGCTATCTCTATAAGTGGTATGTTGGGATACAAAAGTAAATTTGTGACCAAAAATGTTGATTTTTAGAATTATTGTAAAAATTGCAGAAAAGTTATCCACGATAGAAAACCTGAAAAGAATTATTTGATTTTTTTTTTTCCTTAAAAACAAACAAACAAAACCCCAAACACCTGTGCTAGAATAAACTTGATGCACAGGGAAAGGGGAGTTGTCCTGTAGTATTAGTTTTTGTATATTGGAGCTACGCTGGACTGGGCCTTAAATGTATTAATATTTGCCAGTTGTTACACACATACGCTACATATTTCATTTGATATGTTCAGAAAGACATTCAGGCTTCATCTCTAATGTGAATAATTATAATATGTTATCTTCTGGCATATTCTTCTTGCTATCTGACAATACTTACTTGATACAGTCTGTTGCCCTGTTGTCCTGATGGTATTCTCTAGGGGAAAAAAGACATTTTGGCAGATAGGAACAGGTGGGTGTAACTTGCTTTTTTATAGCTGAAGCTCTAGATTCGTCATTTTTATTTTCCTTCTCATTAGTCTCCATTTGGCTCTGTTTACTATATGCTTACTTCAAAACGAAAGTTTTTATGTTACTTTTAAGTCACCATGAAATTGCTCAGAAGTCTATTTGTTAAATAATCTTTTTTTCAAAGACTTGTCTAAGAGAAACCATTTTTCACATCTTTTAGACACTACAGGTTTATTTGTGCTTAAAGCACAAAAGACGTGAAATTATTAGCAGTTTGGGATTAAGTAATGCACAAGAGTTGATTCACAACGTAACTATTATTGACCTACTACAGGATAGTGAACTGCAGTATAATGAAGTTCCTCATCTCACAGGAGGGATTTTATCAGGAAGCAACAGAAACTGACTTGTTTGTTACTGTTGCTAGGATTTTGCTTGTTGCTTAAGAACAAAGGAATATCAGAGATACGGAAGTTTGGTGGTTTTTAAGGTAAAAGCAATTATTAGAAAAGGAGTTCAGAAATCGTGCATTGCAGTAAAATAAAAATGGAAGTAGTCAAGGAAAAGTAAATGCTGGGAGATTGTAATTTTGCTTTATGTAAACAAGTGTCATCTTAATAAAAGCTGCTGAAGTGAAGCCATTAGGTGAAAGGAGATGCTTTGTATCATAAAATGCAAAACACATGCCAAATAGAAAACTCCGTTTGATTCCTTTTTTATTATATGTGAATAGGTTGTCTGGTTTGTAGGAACAGACTTGGTAAATGTTTTGTTTTGCCAAAGACTAACATGAGTGCTTAAGTAGGGCAAGATCATTGCAGAGGGTGAGAAGTTAGCCATCTTCCTGGGTGAGAATGTTGAGGAAATATTTAAGAGAGACCTATTCTATTTGTTTAGTGAAATGAGGTTGTTTAGGAGGCTGAGAAGGGGTCAAACAGAAGGTGCTGGCATAGCAGTTGATACTTCTAGAAGGAGCTTCCCTTGAAGGGCTAGACAATGTTCATTGAAAAGCTACAAGGAATTTAGAAATGCAGTAGCTGAGCTATTGACTAAAATATGCAAATCTCATTAAGATGCTGTTCTGGAGAACAGTAGGGTAACAAATGTGCTCATCTTGTTAAAACTGCTGTTGCAGTGTACAGTTGAAAGGGAATTGAGGAAGTGATTCTGGGAAGTGTAAGTGTGATCTGGTTAGTCTTCCCTACCAATAAAACTGATTGCAACAGTAAATTTTAAGGTGGTTGTGAAACAACTGAATTATTATGTTTGGCACAGTAAACTGTCTACATAGTAAACTAAATTTCTTTAAGCCTCTGAGCAAAATTACAGATAGAAGAATGTACTATTAAATTAATTACCCTTCTTTAGGTTCCTAGAGAAAATCTCCTGTTGAGGTCATTTTAAAAAAAAAAAAGTAATTTTGAGCATAAGTAAAAACTGTGTAGTTAAAAGAAAAAAATATGCTAGGAATAACTGCTGTGAGTTTGTTATTAGAAAAGCTGATTGTTAATACGTGGGAAAAAAAGAGGAGTGTGGTGCTTTGTCGTGTTGTGTATCAGGTCTCCTTAAAAAGACTGTTATCAAAAGCTCTTTTCTGTACTCTTAGAAATGTAAGTATCTTTTCCCTGTGAGCAATCCTCAAGAGGAGGAGAAAGCAGACTTAATGAAATGCTACCACAAGACTTGAGATTTAACACTTGAGCTGTTTATTTCTACTGAAGTGAAACCAGCTGATTTCTAGCTCTGTGTTTCAACTGGTGCATCTAATTAATGTCCTGGAGGACTGATGTTAAAAATCCAGTATCCTCTCAGTTAAGAGGGTCCCTCACTTGCCCTTTCTAAAACTGACATGAGGTTAAGTCCTTCCTTTAAGCAGTGTAGAGAAGTTCCTGAGTTGACTTGTTTTGTTTCTCATAAAAGAAATAAGAAATAGCTTAGGTTTTGGGGTTTTTTTGGTTTTTTGGTTTTTTAAATCATTATTTATTAAAGCTTGTTCACAGCCTTGAAAGAACAGGCAAAGCTCCAAACAAAACTTTTCATTGATAATTACTTAGAGAAGTCCATGCAAGAGGTCGTCAAACAATTCTGAAGAGCCCAGCTGGATAACTGGGCAAATTTCTGTCAGCTGAAAGTTGCCGTTGTCATTTTTATGGTGGTATGTGGAAAGACTAATCTGAAAACTCTAAGGCATTTCTGAACTTCAAAGCTTTACCAATTTGACTTAATTGGGGAAGGCAAGCGAGAGGTGTAGTCTTGATGGTAATGCGTATTAAAAGGGGCTAACATGCCTTTTTATAGTTCTTTTTCCTTGGTGTGCAAAGAGGAAGAGTAGAGAGAGAGCTACCAATTGAGAAAAGAAAGTGACAGGAGACCAGGAGAGATTAGCTGCCTCTCGAGGGAACTTGTAAAATGATAAAAGTATAGGATGGCAAACAAAGATGGTCTGGGCTAAACAGTCTGGAAAAGGGTCTGATAAATGGCCAGCATGTACACAAGCGTAGGAAATAAGCTTCATGGGGAGGAGTGGGGAAAGCAATGCAGAGAGACTAAAGTGGACAATCATCTCATTGCTTGGTGGGCTCTATGTTGAAGCCTAGGGCAGAAGCAAACTTGGGCTGAGCTTTCTGAAGGTGCTGCTCCCTGGCAATTAAGCCTGCTTTGTGAAGTCAATTAGTGAATCACTGGTTTGGGAGCTCTGCAACTGAGAGGCAAAGAGCCTAAATCTATTTGAGGGGAAATACTTTGTGGAGAAAGGAGCTGGATTAAGTTTGTGTTTTGTTCTTAAAAACAAAACCAACAAAAGCCATTTTTGTTTTATTGGGAGGTTTCTTTTTTTGTAAGCAAAGGACTTTTGGCTCAAAGGCAAAATTGTTCAATTGCTCTAAAGGCACATTATTTCTGGCAAGTCAACTTCACCATAGCAAAAGTTTTAAGAATATAATTTGAAATACTGTGATTTCACAAGCTAAACCCTGCTTAGAGTAAGGTACTCCGTTTTGTTTCGAAAGGCAAATACAGAAATCTGCAGATGGTAAGCAGAATTATCTGGGATTAAAGAAACATAGGAAAAATTTATAGTTTAGAGGGAAGGCAAGCGTATGAAAAAGTTTGCTACCACTTCTTATAATGCTTTTCTTACATGTCATTAATGTGATTCTGTTTGTCTTATAGCCTAAGAACAGGGTGATTAGCAAATAAAATAGAAAGGAAAGATGTATAAGTCATTAAGAAAAAAAAAGAAGGAACATTACTTCTTACATAATATATAATTAACCTATGAAATTCACTGCCAACCTATACTATTGAGGTCAAAACCAGAACAGAATTAAAAAATTATTAGAAATATATTTGCATAATGAGAAAATTCACAATTCTATTGTAGGATTTTCTGTAGGTTTAAAAAGAAAGATATCTGGGAGTATTGCCAGTTCGTACCTGGTTGTGAAAGGCTGGGGTAGAGAATTGCATGAGAAGCAGGTTGTATAATTATCTGGCATTACTTGCATTTAAGCATAATGTAAGCTCGACTTAACTTCTTCATATTCCCCTTTGAGAGCTCATCTCTCTCTCTCTCTCTCTCTCTCTACTGGCTGTAGAAGGAGCTTGGGGAGGTGAGCCTCAGAGAGCCAAAGTTTGGTGTTGTGAGTAACCGCCTCCTTCCCAGGGTGATGGGTGTTGACAGACATTTTTCTGTGTTTTTGTAATAACTTGCAGTATGAAAGCAATTAATTGTATCCACTAATTGTTAATAAAGGCCGGGTATTTCTGTTTTGAATCAGGACTGGGTCAAGTAAGTACTGTGCAACCCAGCACTTCAACTGATGCCTTCTGCAGGCACACTTTTAAAATGTTTTGTTCATTCTTCTTGGTAGATTAATTAATTCTGATAGATTTGAGATAGAGTATCACATAAATCCACAGTTCCTTATATTAATGTTAAATGTGATTTTTATTTGGGGAAGAGAGGGTATTAATTTTGTTCTTCAGAATAACTATAATCTCTTGAGCGGTAAAACCTTGTTAATTCTCATGCAGCTAATCCTCAAATACTAATTCACTTAAACAGACTGACTTCACAACAAAAATAACTGCTTAGGTGCAAATGATTGTAACTTACTCTGTTTTGGCCTGTAAAGTGTTCCTAAAACCCAAATGTATATATAACTGGAAATTGTTTAGGAACTTCTCATTATCCTCAAAAAGTCACAGTCTCCCAATTAAAAAAAAATGGGGGGCAAATATTTTTAAAAGTCCTGAAGCTAAGAGTTCTAGAAAACTCAGAAATGAAGTTTGGGAGAGGAAAACTATAGCCAAGAAAGAAAAAGAAGAAACACAAAAAACACTAATGCTTAATGACTGCACAGAGCTATTAGTCGATAGAGGCAAGAGAGTTCAGTAAATATTTTTGTTCTGTGCTTGGGAAAAAGGCATATACGATGTTCAGATCATGGGATGTATGATAACACCCTCTCTGTTTTCACAATAATCAAGGAGAAGGTTAATCAGTAGTTACACTTAAATTTGGCATTTTTAAGCCAGAGGCCTGGATAAATAGATCCATGAGCTCTGAAAGAGCAGGCCAAAGAATTGTTGTTTATCGTTCACACAGATCTTTTTTCTAGTTCTTGGAAAACAGAAAAAGCTCCAGAGGACTTGAAAAGCACTGTGGAACTACTTTCTGAGAAATAAATGTAATCCTCTCAGTCTGACATAGGCTTGAGCAAAATAATAAAATTATTGAGGTGATTAATTTAATAAATGTAAAGGATAGTAATTAATGATCATGAGTCCTGGTTCTTGGCAAATAAGTTTTATCATGTTAACTTTAATATTCTCGATGGAGTTGAGAGTTTATATAAGAGTTAAAATTAATACAGCTTTGTAATATTGTTGGCTTTAAACTTGCATGATATCTTTTTTTTAGTCAACTAGGATGACGCAGTGTCAATACAGTACCTATGAAGTGTATAGCAACTACCTGATAAGTTTCATGTAATTGTAAATGTTTCAGTGATGTTGCCTTGGGGTCGATTTTGATCTTGTTCTATTTAGGTTTTGATAGTGATGTAGGACTCCGACAGGGGTGTCTCTGAGGCTAGAGCAGCTGGAATCCCATCTTCCCATGGGGCAGGGACATCCGAGCTGCATAACAAGCTACTGGGTTGTCCATGCAGTGAAAATAGTAAACTCAAGGAAAAAAGTGTGGTAGACAGATGAAGGCATCATCTCAGGCCAAGCCATCAGTCTCCATTTGTCAAGAAATTCCTAGATAACATTAAATTATTTGTGTTAATATTTGCTAAAAGCACAGACTGGGGAGTGAGTGCTATATATTGAAGAGGACAGGTGGCTGTTGCGAAGCAAACTGGGTGACACTGTGTTTTGGTACAGCCAGATGGGAAGTTGTTCTCAAAGACTGAAGGCTGTAAACTGTTTTTAGAAGGTGTGGGAATATATCATAGAATGCAGTAAAATGGGGGGGGGGGGG